>JAECUM010011089.1:0-140217 GCA_016617855.1 Megalonaias nervosa | reverse complement strand
TTGATGGAAGGCCTTGGGAAGGAGAAATTGTGTTTCTCTCTCTCCCCTCCATGCCTGCTTTTGATGGAAGGCCTTGGGAAGGAGAAACTGTGCTTCTCTCTCTCCCCTCCATGCCTGCCTTTGATGGAAGGCCTTGGGAAGGAGAAATTGTGTTTCTCTCTCTCCCCTCCATGCCTGCTTTTGATGGAAGGCCTTGGGAAGGAGAAACTGTGCTTCTCTCTCTCCCCTCCATGCCTGCCTTTGATGGAAGGCCTTGGGAAGGAGAAATTGTGTTTCTCTCTCTCCCCTCCATGCCTGCTTTTGATGGAAGGCCTTGGGAAGGAGAAACTGTGCTTCTCTCTCTCCCCTCCATGCCTGCCTTTGATGGAAGGCCTTGGGAAGGAGAAATTGTGTTTCTCTCTCTCACCTCCATGCCTGCCTTTGAAAAAATGGGCATACAACCACATACAATTCACTTGGCAGGAAACCTGCAAGTGTTGAGAACCACCACTACGAATTCATAAGAAGGTCATGCATCATACAGAGATAAGCGATTGAGTTGAAACTTAAAGGGTAGCTCTTGTGTCTCTTGCTTTCTCACTTCCTCAATTCAACTTACTAACTGAAGTCAAAAAGCAAAAGTGAGGGAGTGCATAGAAAATGAGTGACCTTTTAGGGATAGACAAAAAAATCATCAGAAGACTAGTAGGGAGGAAGTCAACACAATGACTAACTTTGATGTGAAATTAAAGACTTGTCTGCAATTTATCAACATTTATACAAGGTATGTGTGTTTTTACTGGGGTGGGGGACAAAGTTTAAGGCAACTAACTCACCATGAAAGGCATGGTAATTTATTTGCAATCTGTAACAACTGTGGCAAACAGTCATCATTATCATCTACATCATCATCTACATCCACCAAAGTATTGACCAGTCATCATTATCATCTATATCATCTACATCCACCAAAGTATTGACCAGTCATCATTATCATCTACATCATCTACATCCACCAAGGTATTGACCATGTAGGTAGAATTCATTAATAGTGTAGAGGGCATTCTGACAGAGGTAGAATTCCTTGATGGTGGAGGAGGGAATTCAACAGAGGGAGAATTCATTGATGGTGGAGGATGGCATTCTGACAGAGGTAGAATTCATTGATGGTGGAGGAGGACATTCTAACAGAGATAGAATTCAATGATGATGGAGGAGGGCATCCTGACACAGGTAGAATTCATTGATGGTGGAGGAGGAAATTCAACAGAGGTAGAATTCATTGACTGTGGAGGATGACATTCTAACAGAGAGAGAATTCATTGATGGTGGAGGTGGGCATTCTGACAGAGGTAGAAATCATTGATGGTGGAGGAGGACTTTCTGACAAAGACAAAATCCTATACATTTTCTCCATAACTGCCATGAACTAAATTCCATCTGTTCCATTGTCAGATCTGCATGTTCTAGCATTTCTGTTTCATCCCCTTCATCAATGTGGGATTCATTCTCCTCCTGTACACCCTGAGTCCAATGATACAGTCTTCCATATAGAAATGATGATGAAATATCATCAGCATGTGTCATTGTCCATTGGATGTACTATCAGTAGGGATTACATTATGGAATGCTGCTTCACCATGGCCAGTCTGCTATGGTCAGATAGCTCCATAAGAAATGTTGGTTCACTATAAATTTCACAGGAATGGTCGATTGGTCAGTCATCTGGCTAGCTATGTGGTCTGTCTGGGTGGACAGCTGACCAGTCAGAGGCCACAGAATCCTTACCACTGTAAACATGATAGATCACAAACGATATCTTTAGTTGTTGATATCACAGCTGTAACAGTGTCCCTGTCTGAATAAGCATTATGCAAGAAATGAATATCCTCACTGCCATACCTAGTGGGTGTAACATGTCATAATTCACAACAAGGAGTTATTCTAAAGTACTGATTATGAATCAGGTGTGATTCTAAAATACCCCATTATGAATTAGGTGTGATTCTAAAGTACTGATTATGAATAAGGTGTGATTCTAAGGTACCGATTATGAATGAGGTGTTATTATAAAGTACTGATTATGAATGAGGTGTGATCAGACCTGGCCCTAGGGCAAGGCAAATGAGGCAACTGCCTTGGGCCCCGCGCTTCTCTGCAATGCAATTATTTTGTTTGCGGCCCCACACTCATTGCTTGCTGCCTTGGGCCCCGCATGCTGCCTTGGGCCCCACACATCCTAGGGCCAGGTCTGGGTGTGATTCAAAAGAACCAATGATGAATGTGGTGTGATTCTAAAGGATGAATGAGGTGTGATTCTAAAGTACCGATTATGAATGAGACGTAATTATGATGACTTTGTTACCCAGCACCTTTGTAAGGCCTTTGTTATTTAACTGATTATGAATGATGTGTTGTTATCACACTTTTGTGACAGGTCTTTGTTATTTAAAATACTGCCGCTGTTAATCTGGCTTTGTGGTATCAGGTGATATAAATGATATAATTGAACAAATGCATCACATACAAGCATGCACCTGTTTTGTCCATACCCACAAATTTGTGCTCTTTGGGGTAGAACTGAATTCAAAGGACACTTCCAGTTCCATAATCTAAATGTCTTTTCAAGCCCATTAAGTGTACATATATGGCCATGCAAATGAAATCTCAGTCAAGTTCATATCTCTATACTGAATGTTATAGAAAATCTCAAAGGTGTACCCACAATTCAAGATGGACAGAATCACATAATACCCTCCTCCCCCATTTTAAAAGTGATGGAATAAAAAGTCAGAGCTGCAGTTGTGCAGTTGGCAAATCAGAACTTTTATATAAAGATATACCAATGATAGACAGATGCAGATGGCCCCACTGGCTATTGTTGTCTCCCAGCCAATGTCCAGCATATTTTCCACTTCCAGGGAAGGTGGATCTTGAGATTACTATACCACGTTTACCAGTAGCAGCTCTCAGGCCTCTGAAATGGGAATAAATTCTCATGATCTATTCAGTCATCATTTTCTTTTGTACATTCCAAAAGTCAAGTGAATATTTTTTATTTTAGTATAATCATGCTGAGAAAGTAAGTACATCAAGAAAGTCTATCTAATAAATATGTACTTACTCATATGTTTACAATGTCTGACTCCAGCCATACAAAATTTATCAAATGAATATGTAGCTGGAACGTACTTACTCAAATGTTGACAATGTCTGACTTCAGCCATACAAAATTCATCAAATAAATATGTACTTACTCAAGTGTTGACAATGTCTGACTCCAGCCATATAAAATTCATCAAATAAATATGTACTTACTCAAGTATTGACAATATCTGACTCCAGCCATACAAAATTTATCAAATAAATATGTAGCTGGAATGTACTTACTCAAATGTTGACAATGTCTGACTCCAGCCATATAAATTTATCAAATAAATATGTACTTACTCAAATGTTAACAATGTCTGACTCCAGCCATACAAAATTCACCAAATAAATATGTACTTACTCAAGTATTGACAATGTCTGACTCCAGCCATACAAAATTTATCAAATAAATGTGTACTTACTCAAGTGTTGACAATGTCTGACTCCAGCCATATGTAGCTGGAATGTACTTACTCAAGTATTGACAATGTCTGACTCCAGCCATACAAAATTTATCAAATAAATATGTACTTACTCAAGTATTGACAATGTCTGACTCCAGCCATACAAAATTTATCAAATAAATATGTACTTACTCAAGTATTGACAATGTCTGACTCCAGCCATACAAAATTCATCAAATAAATATGTACTTACTCAAGTGTTGACAATGTCTGACTTCAGCCATACAAAATTCATCAAATAAATATGTACTTACTCAAGTATTGACAAAGTCTGACTCCAGCCATAAAAAATTCATCAAATAAATATGTACTTACACAAGTGTTGACAATGTCTGACTCCAGCCATACAAAATTCATCAAATAAATATGTACTTACTCAAGTGTTGACAATGTCTGACTCCAGCCATACAAAATTTATCAAATAAATATGTAGCTGGAATGTACTTACTCAAATGTTGACAATGTCTCACTCCAGCCATACAAATTTATCAAATAAATATGTACTTACTCAAATGTTGACAATGTCTGACTCCAGCCATACAAAATTCATCAAATAAATATGTACTTACTCAAGTATTGACAATGTCTGACTCCAGCCATACAAAATTTATCAAATAAATGTGTACTTACTCAAGTGTTGACAATGTCTGACTCCAGCCATACAACATTTATCAAATAATATGTACTTACTCAAGTGTTGACAATTTCTGACTCCAGCCATATGTAGCTGGAATGTACTTACTCAAATGTTGACAATGTCTGACTCCAGCCATAAAAAATTCATCAAATAAATATGTACTTACTCAAGTGTTGACAATGTCTGACTCCAGCCATAAAAAATTCATCAAATAAATATGTACTTACTCAAGTGTTGACAATGTCTGACTCCAGCCATAAAAAATTCATCAAATAAATATGTACTTACTCAAGTGTTGACAATGTCTGACTCCAGCCATACAGACTATGGACATCGTAATGCATGTATTCATTATTATGTCCCTGTCTAGCTGCCATACATATGGTCTTGTCAGACAGCATTGCTGTACGATTCTTGCCTTGGTCATCATAAGCAAATGATGCCACTGAAAAATAAATACATTTGGAAAAAGTTAGAACAGGTTTTCTAATAGGGAATTTCTTTTCAAATGAAAAATTTTAAAAAAAGTAGATTTTGTTCCAAGATAAATGGTTCTAAATATGGTCTTTTGAGTTAGGTTGCTTAAGTCCAGAAATAAAAACAATTAGGAAAATTGATGTAGAGTGGAGGACAAATTTAAAAAGTCCACTAATTAACAGACTAGGATAAAATTAAAAAAATGGATAATAGATAAAATTTAGTGCAAATGCCAAATGCATGGTAAACTGCAATGTCAACCCAAAGCTGTAAATAACAGTAAAATTTTGGTAATAAAAAAGGTCAAAATCAAAGTTGATTTTATCTGGATATTATAGTTACCTATTAATAATGGTTATATTTCATAAAGTCTCTCAAACGTTGTTCATTGGAAATGAAATTTTGGTATATGGAATAGAACGGTCAACAGTGGTACATGCAGATAATAAAAGCAATGCTGTATGCCCAATCCTGAGAATATGGTGGGAGCACATAAACCACAGTGGATAAGGATGGATATAAGAAAGCACAAAACCTGCATTTTTAATTGTACAGCATCATTGCTTTCAGAGAAACCTTTGGCACAATGATTAAGTTATCCTCATATCAAACTGAATGCATCACATGAACATGTTACAAATCGACTATAATTGATGTATGTTGATTGCAAAATTTTAAGACATTGTTCTGTATTTTCTGATCAAATCTTCTTTTATAATGACTTCTAAACATACATGTTAGACACTCCATACATACTTTTAATACTGCTTAAGAAACTGGTACCAATTAGGGGTGAAATTATCCACCAATACGTTGATGCATGGGTAATTTTGCTGTTTCAATACACAAATCATTTTGATACAGAAGGTGAAAAATTGATACAAAACAATTCTTACCAGTTCATTTCTTAATGCAGAAATAAACAAAAACAGCAGCCAAAATCCTTACAAGGAAACTCACAATCACTGAAATTGTACATTTACAATCATAATTTGTAAAACATCACTGTCCCAAAATTATTGGAAAATTTTGGAATTTCTATTTCTGTAGTAATGCAACTGTTAATTGTATGAACAAAATTGAGAAACAAACCCATGCAAATTGAAGGGTTTGCCTAAAAGTATAAGATACAAAGACAATCTACATTTTTTGAGTAGATATAAGGAAATAATTCACTTGTGAAGTGGAAACATTTTGTATTGTCACTCATGGCTTTGCCACTTCTGACAATACAATGTTTCCACTTCACTCATGAAATATTTCCTTATATCTACTCAAAAAACATATTTTGTCTGAGAAACTGTCAAGAAACAGAAGTAATAACCCAAACATATCACACTCTTATCACTGTTTTAGTTGAAAAAAGACTGGAGTTGTATGAAAACTACCTGAGTAGCTGTGCATAAGAGTCACTTAATATGAATGCATTCTTGTTGTCACTTACTGGTCCTGTAAGGAGGCAACTCATACATGTTGTTTCCAGTGCCAGCACACTTCAAGCTCCAGTAAGGTCTATCATCTTCTGGCCAATTGAATGGCTTCTCCTCATTGGTACCAAAACTAGCTGGTTCATTCATATCCTGCAATAAAATAAAACTTGAAACAGAGACTCTGTACAAGAACAAGAGACCTAAGCTGGCATAAAACTACTAACCTGAGTCACATCTACCTCAAAGCCAAAGTGCAGTTAGGTGAGAAATCTGGGTTAATATGATATTTTTGGACAGTAAAATATTGTTTTATTTTGTAATAATGGCAACTATGCTGGAATACTTTCTATGGTCAACATCTGTTAAACAGGTTTTTAAAAAGCTAGTTTTACAGGTTGGTTAATCGTGGGTCCTTAATTTCATGGATATGTCATTAAAAAATGACAAAATATAGAGTAATGATGTATTTATCTTACTAAAGATTATATCTTCAATCAATCCATGAATTTCCAAGCTTACTCCTTACTGCAGCATGTGGATTGATTAAATAAATGATTCCTTCCTTCTTAGCATTTGGCATTAATGAAGAAATCTGAATCAAAGAAGTTGTTGACAATTTTTTTTACACATATTTATAACCAAACAATAATTAACATGACTTCTGTAATTATTTGGTGTGAACAAAAGGCGGCAGTACACTTTGATATTTTGAAAGTATATACTGGAAGAGGCTGCTGTTTTAAGGAAATGGCATCACACCTTCAAAATATACTTAACATTTTCAAAGGGCTTATCACTGACTTTATCAGTTCCTTTTGAATGACTTTATTTATTTAATTTTACAACAAAATTTTCAGTATTTAATTAAAATTATAGAAGTTGAAACTACATCAGTTTATTTACACAGAACACAAACTGGTATAAAACACAAGGTAAAAAGTGACATTATATCAGTTAAGGCATAATGAAGTTATCAGATCATTTCAGTAATGCATTGTAAACTGGTATAAAACACCAAGGTAAAAAGTGACATTATATCAGTTAAGGCATAATGAAGTTATCAGATCATTTCAATAATGCATTGTAAACTTTGAGTTTACACAGGAAGACTACCATGAAAAATCTAGTCAGGTTCAAAAATTATATTTCCTATTGAGTAAAATTAAGTCCAAATTCATCATGTTTGACAGAAAATAAAGACCTTGGCATGTACTTATAGTCATGCATCTTTAAAACTTTCCCCATCCCTCATTTAGCCAGAAATCACACCTATTTGGTTTTGTAATAATATACATTATTTCATGGCCAACTCCTTGAATGACCCACTATCACATCTATAATTTATCATTCTACTACTATTCTATTATTATTATTATTATTATTATTATTATTATATTATGCTGGTGACAGTTTGAAAGGAAATGTATGAAACTAATACCAGGAAAGAAAATTTCAGCAACCCTTAGCAGGAATTTTTTTTTTTAAAAACTAATGTATGAGTTTAATAATTTCTTTATACTTAGTCCCAGAAGTATCATAATACACAACAAAGATAATGGAATGTTTTCAATACAACCACAATTAAGTGCAGTGAATTGTTAGGACAATGCTGTGGGTACATATATAGCTGTTGTTGAAGTTGTTTTATTACATTTGTGTAAACTTTTAAATCTTTCTGATTTTGTTCAAGTACTGTACTTATTTATGAAGCTGATGACTGACTGTTGCCATGCCAGGACTCTCCAACACCATATAAACAAATTCAGCAATGAAGAAATTTGTCTTTTTTAATGTTCATTTTGAATGCATTTGATAGAAATGGCAATTTAATCAGCAATTAATTTGATTAAAAAGAATGCAGATACAACATAAAAACCCTTTACCTTGATTGTTTAATTCATGTGAGCAAAAGGAATATAGATCTTATAGCATTCAGTGAAAAAGAATTGTGTGGGTATTGATGTAAAATGTCAATTTACCCCTAATTACCCCTCTATTTACTGCTAATCCTGATGCATAGTACTGAAATTAAAACTTAATAGTAGATTGACCTCAGATTATATATTTTCTAATTACTGACTGACATTCATCTGCATCCTGATTTACATAATCTCAGAGAATAAACCACATTAATTGTAGTAAGAGATAAATTTAAATACATCAATTGGCACATTATTAATCAAAATATATTTTTTTCATAGCTATATGAATTAAAGAGTAATGAATAATGTTGTAACTATTTTCTTAGTGCAAACATGGGATCATGAGGCACTTATGGGGTGTGTGAAATAAATGATGTTATTAATATTGACTTAGTTCAATCTTACTTTGACATGGTGAATCACCCCAGCACAAACATTTCTTTAAAGAGAAAATTTGTATGACTTTTTGAAGCAGTTTCTGATTTTATGGATAAAAATGTTTAATCTCAACTTTACTTTAAAATAAACCAAAGTTAGGCATCTGATGTGTGTAATTACCTGGGGTTCAACAATGTTACGTATCAACAGTAAACTTACTAATCCAGTCTGCCCTTTAATATTCATTCATACCTTGGCATGGAGAGTGGCATGGTAAACCCAAGCAAACTAGAAGATGGCTATTGTTTTATTTGGTTACTCAGCTACAAAAATGTAAGACAATGTACACACCATGATATTTCTCTACCATGTCTACACAGAAGAAGTTCAGTTTTCAGGGAAGGACTAGTGTATTTACCCTGTCTACAGGCATGAACTTCAGTCTTTAAGAAAGAATTAGTGTACTTACCCTGTCTACAGAGAATAAACTTCAGTCTTTAAGAAAGAATTAGTGTACTTACCCTGTCTACAGGCATGAACTTCAGTCTTTAAGAAAGAATTAGTGTACTAACCCTGTCTACAGAGAATAAACTTCAGTCTTTAAGAAAGAATTAGTGTACTAACCCTGTCTACAGGCATGAACTTCAGTCTTTAAGAAAGAATTAGTGTACTAACTCTGTCTACAGGCATGAATTTCAATCTTCAAGGAAAAACTAGTGTATTTACTCTGTCTACAGAGAATGAACTTTAGTCTTCAAGGAAGGATTCATGTACCTTGCCATCAATATTGCTTAATAATTTATGACATTTTTAAGTGTAAAATGAGGAACTGATATTGATCAAGAACTTTACACAAGTTCAGTTTAACTTTTGTGCTGATCTATGTCAAATGATCATGATAGTAAATAACGCATACATAAGAAATTAAGAAAATGGCCGACTACTCACAATCCAAAGTCCATCAAAAACAAGTGTATGATTGTGGTGCTCTTCAATTAGCTCTTTCCACACTCTTTGTGTCTCATTCTTAAAGAAGTCTGGGAACACAGTCTTCCCTTTTGGCCAGACCTAAACATTTCAGGAAAAGTCATTAAAAGAACATATTGGTCCTAAGAAAGAATGTTGTTTTCAAGCAATGAAGCATTAACTTTTTAGTGATACCCATTTTTGAAGTAAATTAGGTTTCTCTAATTAATACTTTATTCAATCATTAAATGTTAGCATTCCTTCCACTAACTTACAAATCCAGCTAATAAAGTACATGATATGTTTTGGTTTGTTTTAGGTAAGTGTTCAAATGTTGTCCACTTAGTGAGCCAAGGACAGACAAGACAGGCCTCCCCTCAGACAGACTAATGTTAGTTAGACAAAGACAGACAAGATAGGTCTCCCCTCAGACACTCTGATGTTAGTGAGACAAGGACAGACAAGACAGGCCTCCCCTCAGACAGACTGATGTTAGTGAGACAAAAACAGAAAAACAGGCCTACCCTCAGACAGACTGATGTTAGTGAGACAAGAACAGACAAGACAGGCCTCCCCTCAGACTGATGTTAGAGAGACAAAAGACAGACAAGACAGGCTTCCCCTCAAGCATACTGATGTTAGTAAGACAAAAAAGACAAGATAGGTCAAACCTCAGACTGATTTCAAACCCTGTTACTCATCTGTTACTAATGGACTGGAAGTGTATGTATATATTTAGTATTTTTAAGTGTTAAATGGCATGGCAATAATGGCAAAGGAAGTGCATGTATATGTTTAGTATATATTAGGGTTTAATGGTATGGTGATAATGGCAATGGAAGTGTATGTATATATTTAATATGTATTAGAGTTTAATGGTATGGTGGTAATGGCAATGGAAGTGTATGTACATATTTAGTATGTATTAGAGCTTAATGGTATGGTGGTAATGGCAATGGAAGTGTATGTATATATTTAGTATGTATTAGAGCTTAATGGTATGGTGGTAATGGCAATGGAAGAATATGTATATATTTAGTATGTATTAGGGTTTAATGGCATTTCAATAAAGGACTGGAAGTGTATGTAAATATTTATATTAGAGTTTAATGGTATGGTGGTAATGACAGTGCAAGTGTATGTATATATCTGTATGTATATATTTAATGTGTATTAGGATTTAATGGCATGGCAACACAATAATGGTAATATGGTGCTGATGAAAGGCAAAGTTCTAAAACTTTACATGTCAAGAATTGCACACAGATGGATAGGAACATAAATCCTTCCAAATAAATGCAAACATGAGTACTACAAGACAAAAAGGTAAAAATTTAAATCTCAAGAATTAGAAACAAGTTTAGAAAGAAAATCCCTACAAAATAAATGTAAACTTTAATTAATTAACTACTACAAGATAAAAGGTAAAGATGTTAAAATCTGTCAGTGAAAGATCAACTTTAGAACAAATGGGTAAATGGACCATATAGTGTGAATGAACCATACTGTGTGCAAGGACCACACATACTGTGTGAATGGTCCATATTCTGTGAATGGACCATACTGTGTGAATGGACCACACATACTGTGTGAATGGACCATACTCTGTGAATCGACCATCCTCTCTCAAAATGTGACATAAAGACTATTCAAGTTAAAACTTATAAACAAACAAATTATGAATGTATCAAAATTAACACAGTTAATGATTATCAGGTATTTCATTCAGTTCAGTTGGCAATTAACTCACATATCCAAGGAGAGAACCCACAGGGTCTTTGCTGCCATCAGGTACCAGGTAATTGTCTGGCCACATGATACTGCCATTAACTGCTTTCATCTTCTCATAGGGGGCATAGTTTGTCTCATTGGAAATAAGAGCAGGATCCTGACCACAAAGGAAATCAAAGCATAACAATTAACAGATTTTATAAATTGTTACAATGAATTTAATGATCAGCATGTAAATACTACACTTTCTAAAACTTGGCATGGTTGCAAAATCCATTAACTTTTGCCTTGAACTAATTATGAAAATTATAAATGATACCTCAGTTGACTGATCTCAATTATCAACTGTTATTTATCAATCTTTCTACACATGTTACACATCTGTCTAATCATCAATCTACCAACTGTTCTCTTTCAGTTTTGGTACCCTTTTATGGTACCTGGTGTAAAAACAGACATCAATGAAAAGTGCAATTCCTTTACAACTGCTATTGCTATATTCAATTTGTTTTCTAAGCAAGATTTACACCGTGTGAAATTTAATAAAAAAACATTAAATGGAAATATAACTAGTTCTGACAAAAATAAACAACATTTTTTGATATACCTAATTATTAAATGTACCAAAGATATGATGTTCTCAGTTTAGCATTTACTGCTGCATTGATATCAGTGTTATCCTTCTTTGATTCACTGGTTTCCTTTCAAACTAATATTTTTAAAGCATACTTTTTATCTCTTACAAAAAACTAGATTTTCACCCAACCTTACTGTTTTTAAAAATGAATCATTAATTGATGACAAGGTGATGTACTACCTAGAAAACATGTAACACATAATTAACAGACATTTCCAGTCAAGTCAGATGGTAAAGTTTTATTGGAATAGGTCCCCAAATAGGTTTTATTGGAATAGGTCCCCAAATAAGTTTTACTGGAATAGGTCCCCAAATAAGTTTTAGAGGGTGATAATCAAAATTTAATTTAGTTGCTGTAGCTCTAAGTACCTTTTTATTCAGGCATAAGCTTTATATATTTTGTTGTAAAGGCATCATTTGATGACACCCATCAACACAAATGAAGGAGGGATTGATATAATGAATGTAGTACAGATTCTGGGGTAGTAAGTCGATTATAACTGATATCATGTATGTAGTACAGATCTTGGGGTAGAAAGTTGATTATAACTGATATCATGTATGTAGTACAGATCTTGGGGTAGAAAGTTGATTATAACTGATATCATGTATGTAGTACAGATCCTGGGGTAGTAAGTCGATTATAACTGATATCATGTATGTAGTACAGATCTTGGGGTAGAAAGTTGATTATAACTGATATCATGAATGTAGTACAGATCTTGGGGTAGAAAGTTGATTATAACTGATATCATGTATGTAGTACAGATCCTGGGGTACTAAGTCAATTATAACTGATAATAATAATAATAATAATAATGAGGACTTTGTATAGCACCTAATCTTTAGAAGCTCTAAGCACTTTAAAACATTTGACAACACTTAAAAAACATATATAATGATATGATTACAAAAAAAAAAACACTATGAAATTAGAAAACAGAAAACATGCTGAAATATTTAAGGCAAGGAAACATTATTAGGTCTTTAAGTCTGTTCTTGCAGTCGAAATAGGTGAGTTTTAAGTGCGCTCTTGAATGAGATCACTGTGTCTTTGTGTCTAAGTTCAGTGGGCAATTCATTCCACATTGCTGGGCCCTGGTATGCAAAAGAACGCTGTCCATATGACTTCATTTTCATACTGGGAATAATGTGAATACGAGTGTCAGAAGAGTAGCGTAAGTATCTTTCTGGTATGTACACATTGGTGAGGTCAGATAGGTATGTTGGACTGGAGCCTGTCAGTGAAACGTAGCACATAGAATAAATTTTGTGTTTGATTCTGGATTGAATGGATAGCCAGTGTAGGGTATAGAGCAGGGGGGAGGTGTGCTCTGATCGTGGTACTCTAAGAATGATCCGAGCAGCTGTGTTTTGAACTTTTTGAAGTTTCTGGAGTAGATACTGAGACGAACCAGACAGAATTGAGTTACAATAGTCCAGTCTTGAAAGTACTAAGGAACACACAAGTATTTTAGTGGAATCAACTGAAAGATAATTGCAAATGGAGCTGATGCATCTCAGCTCAAGATATGCAGCCTTGCATATGTTCATGACATGTTGATGCAATGAGAGAGTACTGTCAAGAGTAACACCTAGGTTATGTACTGACTGTTTGAATTTAATGTTGGTGTTGCTGATATTTATTGTTTGAGGTAAAGGATGTGAATGAGAAAGTCTTTGTGTTGTAATCAGAATGGCTTCCGTTTTATCATCATTCACCTGCAGCTTGTTACATGTCATCCATGATTTCACATTGGAAATGCACTTCTCTACACCTTGGATGGTAGCTAGATTTGTATATTTGGGTGTCATCAGCATACATTTGGTGAGACACTGGATGATGATCTATGACACTTGAGAGCAGCTGAGCGTATAGAATAAAGAGTACAGGTCCAAGAACAGACCCTTGTGGAACACCATGACACAGATCAACTGGGCTGGAGTGTATTCCATTTGCGGACACAATTTGTGTCCTGTTGACCAAGTAGGACTTGAACCACAGTAAGGCTGTATCATGAATGCCAAATATATGCTGGAGACGGTGAAGTAATATATCATGGTCTATTGTGTCAAATGCTGCAGACAAGTCAAGGAGGGTGAGGACTGTCATCTTTCTGCTATCCAAAGCAGAGAGAAGGTCATTAACTACTTTCAGAAGAGTAGTTTCAGTACTGTGGCAAGGGTGATATGCATACTGTACATTGGCAAAAATATTGTTTGAATTCAGATGAGATATAAGTTGGGATAGAACAACTTTTCTAAGATTTTCAGCATGAATGGGAGATTAGAAACTGGGCGGTAGCTCTTTAAATCATTATGGTCGAGTGTTGGTTTCTTCAGCAGAGGCTTCACAATGGCAGTTTTGTAAAATGATGGGAATTCCCCAGATGAGAAAGAGGTGTTAACAACATCAGTTACTGAAGGCAATATTCGATCTAAGCATTCAAGTAGCAGTGATGTTGGATTCGGATCAAGTTCACATGACTTTGGTGCACTCTTCATCACAATGGTATGTACTAAATCCATAGAGACAGGTGTAAATGCTGCTAATGGTTGCCACTGAAATTCTGTATCACAACTGTATGGTGATGATGAGTCAATTAAAATTGTGTTGTCAAGCTTATCTCTAACGGTTTGTACTTTGTCACGGAAGATATTTGCAAACAGGTCCGGAAGGTCGACTGGAGAGAAGGTAGTTGGAAGTGGTATACATTTGTTCCTTGACATTAGCTTGTTAGTAATCTCGAAGAGCTCTTTGCAGCTGGAACTTTCTGTGATCTTAGTACTGTAATGGTCTGATTTCGCTGCATGGACTATGTTTGTGACATTCTTCTTAGCGGTTTCATAGATTTGATTATAAATAGTGAGCTTGGTGGAAAACCAAAGCCTCTCAGCTTTACGGCGGTCTCTTTTAGCAGTGTGAAGCTGGTCCCCAACACTGCTATACCATGGAGAACACTTTTGAATTGATACTCTGCATTTGGTTGCTGGGGCATGTTTGTCAAGCAATGAATGCAGGCAGTTATCAAGTTCTTCTGGTGTAGGAGGTAACCATGTATGCAATACATATTATGGGATAGTAAGTCAATTATAAAACGTTTTATAAGTTCAGGAGATATGCTTTCATTTTGTTTTGTGTTTGAGGCTACAGATGGGAAGACATCATGACCAAATGCTTACTTGGTGACACGTCTATTGATTGTATAACACAGAAACAATTTAGTCATCTTCTGAATTCAGCTTAGTCAGCAACATCATTAAATCTTTATTAAGTTTTGACAAAGAAACAATCTTTAAGCTTGACCTAGTGAATTTTACTTTCTTTATTTGCTGTGTACCAGTCCAACATTTGAACTACCAGACATTATATATATATATATATATATATATATATATATATATATATATATATATATATATATACTCTTAAAGTCATCCTTTTTTACTAAAATTTTATTAATGCAGAGTTAGGGTTGTCTTATAAGAGAGACATACAATGCTTTTAAAAAATCTGACCTTACTCCTTTAGCTTGTAAAGGTGAACTTGTGAAATTTGTTTGTTAGTTCACAATGTTTTGATAGAGCTGTTAACTTGATAAATCCAACCTTAATCTTTAATCATGTAAAAGCAACACTGTTTGGTTTTCCACTGTGGACAATCATTTATTTGTGCCATGAATTTGATACTTGCTCAATGCTATGGTGAGCTCCTTTGATGACACCATGCAACTGATGCCTGCAATGATCCTTTGACGTGATTTCAAAGACGGTATGATCAAAGTGTCTCTTACAGACACCAATAGTTCTGTCAGTTACCATGTACTTTGTGACTTGGATATCATACACCATGAATTGCTAAACATAGGTAGTTTCATCACTATGGGAAAAGAAAATGTAATGCAAACACTGCAGAATTAGGTGTGTCAGAGAAACAGCTGCATGATTGGCACAAGAAAAAGTTAGCTCTAGGTGATAGTGCCAGGTGTCTTAAGAAAATTTGAATAATGGAAAACTCTTATGCAAATTGGGAGTTTGATTGAATGAGGTGGGTTCTAGAGCAGCGTAAAAATGGGCATGCAGTCACCAGAAATATTAATAGATTGAAAGTTCTTTCCACTGCCAAGACTAACAGTGATGAACATTTAAAAGCTTTAGCTGGATGATGTACATGATTTATGCAATGTCACAGACTTGAACTCAGAAAACACACTCAGTACATAGCCCAAAAATTGGCAGTTGATGTTGAGAAGTAAGTGGATAATTTTAAAATTTGTTATCAAGGAGAGGAAACAGAATGATTTTGGTCTCATGCACATAGGAAATATGGAAAAAACTCCCATGTTTTTTTATATACTGGGAAAATTCAAATGTGCACCCAGTTGGAGACAAGACTGTGACTACTATTAGGACTTTGGAAAATGAGTAGTATGAAGTTGTTTAGTAAATGGTATAAAACTCACTAACCACTAATTGTCTTTAAACACAAGACAAGACTATGCCAAAAGAAAGGATGCCAAATTGAACCTTTAACCCTAAAGGAAGAGTAGATGAGGCAATTTATTTGGTCTGAATTGAAAAAGGTATGGAACAGGCACATTAAAAAGTATTGACTTTCCATTAATTGTTTATTATGATATTTTTGGAAACAATTTATTACATGATATTGTGAATCACATAATTCTGGATTACCATTTTTATACTCGTGACATATAATTCAATGCATGGATTTATTATATAAATGGATTAAAAAAGTTACTCGTTATGGATTTCATTACATGAAGATCAACAAAATTCAAGTTAATTTATTGTACATATTCAACTCAGTAATACAAATGTATTTATTCTGCATTGGTTTTGTCTTTATTTGTCTCTACTTGTCTACCTATCCATCTATTAAGTTGACTTGCTTATCTTTCCAAAGTCCAACCCCTTGCAGACGGATTTGTCTTGCAAAAATACACTTTGACTTATTGGAGGGTCAGAGAAATTATCTTTTTTTGTAGACATATATAAGGGGAGGGTGATTTACAGTCAAATCAACCTATAAGTGAGTATGTATGGTTTGTGTGTGTGTGTGTGTGTGTATATATATATATATATATATATATATATATATATATATATATATTTATTGAAAATGACAAGACAAGATGGTACATACCAATATGATGATTGTGTGCATCCCACCCTCTCGTAGGGATTTGAAGTAGTCATTTAATCCTTGGAAATTCTTATTATCCACTGTGAAGTCTTTCCTCTCATCCATATGATCAATGTCTGCATACTGTACATCCTGTGATGACAAGTTGAAGATCCATGTATTCTGTCATTAGTCATTACACAGGAACTCACCGCTTTGACGTTTATCTCCCATCAAAATCAACAATCACAGTCTATATTCTGTATATCACTTTTAAAATACATGTACAGTATTTCTCACATCATAAGAAAATGGAGCCAGCCTCATAAAAAGATACCCTTCGTAAATATTAGCCATCTTGTTGACCAACAGATTTGAAATAATCATTGCTTTCATAGTGTCTACAACATCAGGAATTAAGCAATAAGGCACAAAGTCAATGTGTTTTCATAATGTCTACAAGGTCAGGAGTTAAGCAATCAGTGTGTTTTTAAAGTGTCTACAAGGTCAGGAATTAAGTAATAAGGCACAAAGTCAATGTGTTTTCATAGTGTCTACAAGGTCAGGAGTTAAGAAATAAGGCACAAAGTCAATGTGTTTTCATAATGTCTACAAGGGCAGGAGTTAAGCAATCAGTGTGTTTTTAAAGTGTCTACAAGGTCAGGAATTAAGCAATAAGGTACAAAGTCAATGTGTTTTCATAGTGTCTACAAGGTCAGGAATTAAGCAATAAGGCACAAAATCAATGTGTTTTCATAGTCTACAAGGTCAGGAGTTAAGAAATAAGGCACAAAGTCAAGTGTTTTCAAAGGTACATGTTCACCTAACACTTGCACAAAAAGTTGGGTCCATATATCAAGAGCATCATCCAAAAGAGACACTATACTCCAAGGAAACACTTTTTTTCCATATTTGTATAAAATATTATCTATGAGAGTTTCCAAGTGGTCAGTTACTTGTGTTGGTTGTTCCACTAATTGGGTGAGACAAAAAGTTAAATTTCTGTGAAAATTCAGCCAATTTCTGTTAATCTGATTATACATAAAATGATTCCCAGTTGAAGTCACTGAAAATATAAATCATATATATATAATGGTCATCAGTCACATTATCTAAGTGCTTTTCAAAACACTTATTCCATCTGACCTTTGCAGACAGGGACATAAATAAAGCACAGCAGGAATAGCTTTATATTTGATTCATTTACCTGATCCATATTGCTTCAATTTCATTCTTGCATAGACAAAAACAAATTTACTGCATGAACTTCTATCATGTTGAATTGGTGTTCCATAATCATCAATAAAAATAAGTCATTTCCATGACTGTCATTTAACATTGTACTTTTAAACCAGGAATATACACATTGTTGAACATAGATAACAATAGTCATTTCTGTTGTCTAACTTATTATTCAATCCTTGCATATTTATATGCCCTATGGTAGACCTTTTCCTTTGATTCCTCTAGGCACTTTTAGTGTATCATTAAATTTTTTAAATAAATATTCTGTTACTATTGTGCAGCAGTTTTGTCCGTGATCAAAACTAGTCTAACTTTAGCAGCAGAATACCCTGGTTATAAAGATTTAGTGCCTTGCTAGAGTTGAACCATTCTTGTAATTGGATTCCAGATTTGATGGCATATTGTTGCCTAATTCAAGTGATACATACAATTCTGATGTAGTAATTGATTTTTGAGCACTGTCATGGATAGTTCAAGTGTACTGTGTTCTAGCTGTGAATATTGCACTCTATTGCATTTGGGATTGCAAACCACACTGGGAGGGTGAATTCATGTAGAAAAAGGAAGCGCCAAGTGAGATATGGGGACATGTCTGCAACAGCAGATAGAAAATGAAGTGGTCTGTGTTGAGTTCATCACATCTGAAACCAAAATGGTAGAGCCCCCTGCTAGTGGTTCTTTTTGTAATCATAAGTGTTCATGATTATAGTGTTCAGAGCCTTTATCAGTTTACATCAGGACAAATTCTGGAGGTATTGTGTTTGGGTCTGGGACATCAGGACAAATTCTGGAGGTATTGTGTTTGGGTCTGGGACATCAGGACAAATTCTGGAGGTATTGTGTTTGGGTCTGGGACATCAGGACAAATTCTGGAGGTATTGTGTTTGGGTCTGGGACATCAGGACAAATTCTGGAGGTATTGTGTTTGGGTCTGGGACATCAGGACAAATTCTGGAGGTATTGTGTTTGGGTCTGGGACATCAGGACAATAGTTTTGGTACTTTGTAGTTCTAGGAGGGCCTGTTTTTTTCTGTTGTGTTCTTAAGGTGACATCTTTCTTGCTAAAAATTTGAATTCTGGAGGTATTGTGTTTGGGTCTGGGACATCAGGACAATAGTTTTGGTGGTATTGTGTTTGGGTCTGGGACATCAGGACAATAGTTTTGGTGGTATTGTGTTTGGGTCTGGGACATCAGGACAATAGTTTTGGTACTCTGTAGTTCTAGAAGGGCCTGTTTTTTTCTGTTGTGTTCTTAAGGTGACATCTTTCTTGCTAAAAATTTGAATTCTGGAGGTATTGTGTTTGGGTCTGGGACATCTAGTTTCCTTTTCCCACTTGGTGTTTCCATTGGTAGCTTACCATACTTGGACTGGTAAAATTTGGACAGGCTCAGAGATTTGGCTTCAACATTATCAAGCAGATCAGATAGGCAATTGTCTGTTTCTAACCTTTTCAAAGGCTGTGTCACAGTCAATGGCTTTGTTGTGTGTATGGGTAAAAATTAGACCAGTTTGTTTTATTAGGTTTCACAAGGATATTGTTCAACAAAGGATAAAAATTTGGTAGTCCATCATTATTGTGAATTTAACCTATCTTATGGGTATTCTTTAGAGAATATATGATAAAATTGTGAATACATGTATATGATGATTATGTACTTGATTGACAGTAGTTTATCAATATTCATTAAACATTCAAGTCGTTAACATGGATTAGATCCCTTTGTAAGATTAATTATATCAATAAAAATGATGTACCAGTAATCGCTCAAATGTGTCAAATAAAATACTGGTGAAACAAATATCAATGGATCTATTCCTAAAATCCGATAGAGAAGAATGGGGTGTGGTTAAAAAAGTGACAAATAATGTATAGTTTCTATTTTTCTTAGGAGCAAATGATGTGCTGTGCATAAGTACAGTACTCTATAGGGTTTTATGACATAAGTACAGTACACTATAGGGTATTGGCCATAAGTACAGTGCACTATAGGGAAAAGACCTTAAGCACAGTACACTATAGGGTATAGACCATAAGTGCAGTAAACTATAGGGTATTGGCCATAAGTACAGTACACTATAGGGTATAGACCATAAGTACAGTACATTATAGGGTATAGACCATAAGTACAGTCCACTATAAGGTATAGACCATAAGTGCACAGTGCCAGATTACCAAATAGGCAGAGTAGGCACCAGCTTATGGGCCCTATGACTTTTAGAGGCCCCACGACAACGGATCAAAATAATATTGAATTGATTTGATCTTGACATATTAGGAGATAATTTGCAAGGGGGATCCCAAGATTTCAACTGCCTAGGGGTCTCCACATGGTTTAATCCGGCACTGTAAGTACAGTGCACTATAGGGTATAGGACATAAGTACAGTACACTATAGGGTATAGACCATAAGCACAGTACACTATAGGGTATAGACCACAAGCACAGTACACTATAGGGTATAGACCACAAGTACAGTGCACTATAGGGTATAGGCCACAAGAATAGTGTGCTATAGGGTACAGGCCATAAGTACAGTACACTATAGGGGTTATAGGCCATAAGTATTGTACACTATAGGTTATAGACCAAAAGTACAGTCCACTATTGGGTATAGACCATAAGTATAGTACACTATAGGGGTTATAGGCCGTAAGTACAGTGCACTATAGGGTGTAGACAATAAGTACAGTACACTATAGGGGTTATAGGCCGTAAGTACAGTGCACTATAGGGTGTAGACAATAAGTACAGTGCACTATAGGGTATAGACCATAAGTACAGTGCACTGTAGGGTGTAGACCATAAGTACAGTGCACTATAGGTTGTAGACCATAAGTACAGTGCACTATAGGGTATAAGCTATAAGCATAGTACACTATAGGGGTTATAGGCCATAAGTATAGTATACTATAGGGTATAGACCATAAGTACAGTACACTATAGGGTATAAACCATAAGTACAAAGGGTATAGACCATAAGTACAGTACACTATAGGGTATAAACCATAAGTACAAAGGGTATAGGCCATAAGTATAGTACACTATAGGGTATAGGCCATAAGTACAGTACACTATAGGGTATAGGCCATAAGTATAGTACACTATAGGGTATAGGCCATAAGTATAGTACACTATAGGGTATAGGTCATAAGTATAGTACACTATAGGGTATAGACCATAAGTACAGTGCACTATAGGGTATATACCACAAGTACAGTGCACTATAGGGTATAGGCCATAAGTACAGTACACTAGAGGGTATAGGCCGTAAGTTCTACAGGTCCCATGTATTGCAAAATCTGTGTTATCTTTTATTTCAAGTTGAGGGAATCAGAAAATACAAGTACATATAAATGGATATAATACATGTATAATGATACAAATTATAATATATTAGTTAATAACAATTTATTGACATAGTAACTGAACAAAAATGAGTACAATTACATTTCAAAATCACTGTATTGTTGGTGCCTAAAGCAATTTTCAATGAAATAATCCATATAGTCAGAGTATAAGTCAAACCCTAGACTTCCAGGTCAAAACATATCAACTTGTATGCTAAAAAATATGGAAAAATGATGAAAAGTGATTTGACAAATAAATTACAAACACTCAAAGTATCCACTTTGTTGAATCACTGTCATTGTACTATATATACTTAGTTGGAGCATCTTATAAAATTTTATGTTTATGTCCATATACAAATTTAGGTTCTTATTAATGTTTTTTTTTTTCTCACTATGAACTATCTTTTCCATCTAGAATTAGACTTGTATGCGTCTTTCTTTACAGTGTGTGTAACTATATACTATGAAGGTAAATATGCAAATTACAGAGAGCCACAAGGAGGATTAGTTCTCTGAAACTGTCACTCTCTTTAAATATAGTGGTCACTATGATTATTATTATTATTATCATTGAAAACAAACAATTTAAATCAAAACATGATACTAATCACCACTAAAGGTTTGTATATATATCTATATTTTTTGTATATCCTGGTACATGATCTTATCTAATTTATGTAATTTTTATTCATGGATATAAATTGTACAGATTATTTTTAGTTAGATTTTGCCTATGTGACCTGAGTCTGTTAAGAGCATAATATTACATAGGATCTATAAATAGATGCTTAAGTAAGTGTTGATGATTACTAATAATAATTTTAATAATAAGACTTAATGATGTCTTTGGGTTAGTTTTCAATAGCTGATGGGGTTTGGAAGGTCTAGAAGAATGCAGGAACTTCCCATTGGTTGGGCTAGGTCACATGAATTGGTAAGTTCAAGATAAATTGAGTAGTAAGACCTGTCACATGGGGTATGTTGTGAAATATAGTCATAATAGAAGGTGTATATAGGGAGAGAACTGAGCAATCAGATTCATTCCTATTTTGGTGTCATCCTCATTTCTTGTGTTCCTGTTGTAAGTCTGCAGATGTGTTTTATGTTGCACTTAGATGTTATTCAAGAGGAAAAACATTTGTTTGGACTGTTCATTGGAAATAGAAAGTGTTCATTATTGGGACAAAAACATTACTCAGGAACTGTTGTGAATTATTCAAAGGAATTCTTGACAATGCCGTCTTGACAAAGTCAGGAATCTTGGTGGAACAGTGCATTTTCAGTTTTGAAATTTATACAGAACTTTTCATTCATTTTGACTTTCAAAGAACTTTGACAGAACTTTTTTGGATTCACTCCATAATACTGTAAGTTACTCTCAAATTTTCATTTATAACATTGATAATTAAATTATTTGTCAAGTTTTAGAAAATGTGTTGGTTTTGCTTCTTTCTGTTACTTAGTTTGTGACCAAAGAGTCGGAACAACAGCAAAAAAATTGTGAATGAAGATTTTCCAAGAATGGTTTCAGCAGTCTGCAAAATTCACATCAACAATATGTCTCCCTGGTACATGGCTTTATTGCATGCATTGAAATGCATATTTTGTGAATGGGAATGCAAGTATATTATTAACAAAATACAGAAATGATGTCAAAAATACCTTCTGCTTGATCACTAAAACTAATCAAAGTTTTCAATCGCCTTTTCAACAAATTAAAACTTCATGTACAATATATATAAATGACAAATTTTTACATACATGAGGAATCTCCGCTGCTCTTGTTCTGTTCACTGCAGCTTTCAAGTTTTCAATGTGGTTGTAACCATATCGACAGAGCTGAAAACCAAGACTCCAATATGGTGGCATGTAGGGTCGTCCAATGGCCTGCAAGAAACAAAAATTGGAAGAAATGAAATTAGAAAATTATTAATATGATGAAATAAATAAAAGACCAAATTCTAGAATTCTTCCAAAGAAATTGAGTTAAAATATGTTCATGAAGTTCATCATGTATTAATTCCTACCATTATATGGTACAAAGCAGGCTTCTAGAAATCTTTTCTATAAGAAAAACCCATCAGATGTTTGCATTTTTTACCAACTGCAAACTACTCCTGTTATATTACATGCTCAAGTGTGAAAGATAGACTTACTTGCAAAATAATTTTCCTATTTTTCTTTCCTATATTTTCACATGTGTAAAATCTATTTTTATATTTTCATATGCAAAACTATAAGATTTCCCATCATGCCATGCAATGCTTGATTGTGTTTGCCAAAAAAAGTTGTACCTGCAGCAACAAAAAGAGTACCTTGTGAACTAAAACAAGTAAATAGAAACTGCCTTTCATTTTAGACATGGAAATTAATCTTTGAGAGAAACTGGACCAGATGCCATTCTCATCTCTCAGAAGTTATTTCTCCTTACCTCCTTGACAACAATGATAAACCCACTGTGATGCATTGCTGAATAGGACTTGCATTGTTTACAGATTGGGCCAAATAGTTTACAAAATGACAAATGTAACTTACTGTAACAGGTCAGGTCAAATAGTTTACAAAATGACAAATGTAATTTACTGTAACACATTCAATCAACATGCATCAGGTATGGTATAATTCAATGACAATCAACAATGTCCACCAATCACTGGTTTCAGTTGTATGATGTTGGACATAGAAGTTGGCGATGACATCATTGTTAACGCTTTGTACGACATGCTGACCTGTAAGTTATTGTTCTGGCTGCATTTTCTCAATGGAAGTGTCATTAATGTCTTTTTTTTTTACTTCAGCAGATCTTACTATCTCAGAAACTAACTCAACTTTGGCCTTTAGTTGCATGCATTTTTTGAAGATGACAGATGATTATAACATTTTCAATGGGCTGGAATTCACCCACTCACCATGCAACTAGTTATTTGTAAACAAGGCAGTTGTAGGTATCTAGGCAATACATGACAACACCAACAACACTTTCCAGGACACACTAAATTTTGAAGCTTTTCAAACACCGAATTGCATATTCCAGAAACTGTGTCAGGGTTGCCAGCCTATGCTGGTTGTGCAGTGACCATTCCATAAAAACCAATTTGCCCCTTGGTAACTATCACTAAAATATTCATTTTGCTGAAATAGGAAAAACTTGGAGCATAATCCCTTTCAAGGTTGCCCAGCAGATGTTCCAAATCTCCATGCAAAGAGAAAGGGCATGTGTCCCTCCTGTTCACCTGAGGTATGCTACCAATGACATGTTGTTGGAGGAGACCATCATACAATACCCCTTTATGTGGTTACTGCACATATGCAGGGCTAAAAATAATGCCCTCATATCCAAACTGGTTATATTTAGGTATATTCTCTCTTTAACCATGAACACTGAAAATCTCCCCCTCCTGGCTCCAAGTAAGCACTACCACCCCCCTAAATCTGACACATCAGTGGACAGGTAGGAGTAGAGTTTGGGGGCAAGCATGCAGGCTCTGGTCATAAATTAGTCTTAATTTTCCAATAACTTGGTGGTGAAAATCCAATCCAAGAGAAATCTGAGCTGACAAAGAATTCCTGTGCAGTTTTCATATCACAAGTGTTTCCTTCCCAGGGGAAATAGTTCTGGTTCCCTGAAGGGATAGATACAGGCAAGTCAACAACAAAGCCTTCTGTCTACTCTGTCCAGTGCGACACAGTCCAATCCCAAACTCATGAAGAAAGTCATATGAAATCCTGAGATGTAAATAACTACAGTTTCTACAGGTTTGTGTAAAGCCCAGCCAGGTCTCTATGGACTGGTTGCAAGACATATTTATCTGAAGGACTCTACAAGGCCACTGTGGATCAACCAGTTATAAAAATACTAGATAGGGATCTACAGTTAGATTTAGGTGGATAGGAACTACTTCCCAAACTTAACCAAAATGTAAAATTAATGTACATGTGCAAAGTTAGTCACCCTCAAAAACTGTTATGAACAGAATACCATATTGTTTCATTATGAAGAGGATGTAATAACTTTAAGTATACCATACCGTCTCCTGAAGAGTATGTAATACTTTTAAGTATAACATATTGTCTTCTGAAGAGTATGTAATACTTTTAAGTATACCATATTGTCTCAT
Organism: Megalonaias nervosa; assembly: GCA_016617855.1. Classification (NCBI taxonomy): domain Eukaryota; kingdom Metazoa; phylum Mollusca; class Bivalvia; order Unionida; family Unionidae; genus Megalonaias; species Megalonaias nervosa. Next base: position 114,587 of record JAECUM010011089.1, on the reverse strand, counting down.
GAAGAGTATGTAATACTTTTAAGTATTCCATATTGTCTCATGAAGAGTATGTAATACTTTTAAGTACACCATATTTTCTCATTAAGAGGATTAATACTACAGACTAAATTATATTGTCTCATGAAGATGCAATATTTTCAAGTATACCATATTGTCTCATGAAGATGCAATATTTTCAAGTATACTATATTGTCTCATGACGAGGATGCAATATTTTCAAGAATACCATATTATCTAATGAAGAGGTGTATTGCTTTTAAATAGACTGCCTTACTTCTGTGTACTGCTGTACCACATTTTCTGGTTCTGGGCCAAGGAAAATGTAGAAGTCCAGTATGCCACCAATTGTTCTGTATGTAAGCATCGGAAGAGGTGAGAAGGTATAATCTGTAAATTGTAGGAATAAATATGTCAAATACTGACCTAGTTTATCAAAAACCACCATAAAGTTAAGCTGAGCCTATGGGAAATCTTATACAAACTTAACATCTTATGACTACATATAATATAAACTTCATATGTACTACATATAAGCTTCTTATGTACTACATATAAACTTATGTGCTGCATATAAACTTCACATATACTTCATTTAAACTTCATATGTACTACATACAAACCTCACATGTATTACATATAAACTTCTTATGTACTGCATATAAACTTCACATGTACTACATTTAAACTTCATATGTACTACATATAAACCTCACATGTACTACATATAAATTCTTATGTACTGCATATAGATTCATATGTACCATATATAAATCTCACATGTACTAGATATAAACTTTACATGTACTACACATAAATTTCTCATGTACTACATATAAACTTCACATGTACTACATACAAACTTCACATGTACTACATATAAACTTGATATGTACTACATATAAACCTCTTATGTACTGCATATAAACTTCATATGTACTACACAGAAACTACAAGTGCCTTCTGATCTGTATATAAAAAAAAATCAGCAAATAAATATGGTGCACTACAAGTTTATGCTGACAAGTGCACAAGGTCTTATGGTCTAGATAAAGCCCATGCATTAATATAAATATCCAATAGCTTCCCTACAATTCATATTGCATATACAATGTCATAAAAATCAAAATGGTTCACACACATGTATTTTTACTTCTTATTGATGAACTCAGCTACATTTTGACACTAAGGCAAAGAAAATCAACTTCCTTCATATAAGGGATGCCTTATATAGCTGTAGGATGGGAAGTATTGCAATTGCAGTAACAGTTAAATCCAGGAATATCTGTGTGTTTAATTCATCATCCATGAAATATGTTGGACCAAAAGGCTACATCATGTTTCTTTTCATAAATCTTTGACATTATTTTTATCTTCAATACAATGCAAGAACTATTTTGTGATGTGAAAATTTGCACAGCCAGCAACCAGATTCAACATGGCAGATTGTGGTTCCTTTGTTCCACAGATATTCAAGAGAACAGGTTTACTCATCAGTGGTGGTGTATTCATTCCAAATCTCAAGGAGTAAAGCAGTAATAATATCTTCTATGTCTCTAATATGCAGATTCAATGATTATTAGCATATTTTAAAGCAATTTAACATCAGGCACTTTACCTTTGACTATAGTTAGAGTTCAACATTCAAGGGATTTTGTGTAACAACTTGTGTAGAATAAGCTTGTAACATGTCAAATTTTGAATAAGTATTGAACCTTAAAATTGAATACATTGTGCATTAAAATTTTATTACAGTCAAGCCAGCAAGGTCTTTGTGAAGGGTCACTTCGACCTTTTTTCCATGTCAGTTGTTAAACTTGAAAGACCAGCATCTACGGCTCATTAATAATTGGCCTGGGCTTTGCATCGCTGTCCTGAGAAAGTAAACATTAAAGTTGCCAACTATAACCGCTGGATGGGAACCCCATGTCAGATAGTCATTTTCAAAGGGAAGTTGGTATGCATCGTATTTCTCAGATTCTAGGCTGTCAAAATCTGATAAAAGAAATAATTATCTTGGGGAAAATTTAGGAACCGCTGATTACAATTGGTCAGTTTAAATTAAGGCATACACCTTGAAAGCAATGTTGAATTTAAAGTAATGACCTTGGTCAAGAATTCTTTAGTCCGAGAGTTTTCCTGTGAGAGACAAGACTCATCCGACTCCGGGGAAAAACTAAAGAATAGTGCTTTCCTCATTAAAACAAGTAAAGGGAACCAGGTGGCTGTCTTGTAAGAAAAGACAGGCTTTAGTACAAGGACACACAATTTCTGAAAAGAACAGCATTAAGGTTTGCAATTTTAATTTTTTTTTTAATTTTCTATTTTGTTTTTTTTTTTGTTTTGTGCAAATGTGTTTGATATGACGAGGATCCATACTATGTGTCATTTATTCAATTTCATGGAAATCTGTTGATATGCTAGAGTTGTTATGCAATTTATTTCTTTAATTTTACAGTTACTAGTTCATTGATAGAATTGACTGATTGCATGTGATCCAAATTTTCAGATGTGTAGGATTTCATAGGGTTATATGAATTAATTTCCTTTGTCTGTTAGGACGATACTGATTATCATGAGTTAACGATAATTGCATATTTATATCTGATTTTTTAATGCTTAAATAATCTTGTAGGTTAGTGATTGCTGTGAGCTAGAAGTTAGTGAATCTTATGCAATAGTAATTGATAGCATATATCTCGTTGAGTGGAACTGACTAGGCTGGATGTCTAAGGAGTCATCTGGTAGCATATGCAGAGAGAGACGGGAATGTTGTTTATATGCACCGCTCTCATGTTAATTTGTTGTCAGTTGCTGTGAAGCGAGGGTGATGATCTATCAAATTAGGTCAGACTTGGATGTATATTACAGGGGTCATTTGCAACTAGAGATAACAATTGTACCTTACTCAAAATACAGTCTAAATCTGTTAGGACCATTAATCATGAAGGTCACCTTATGTCAGAATTTATGCAGCGTTGAAAAACTAGTTTATGCTTTCTGAGTAACGAGTGAGAGAATTTTATATACATATAGAAAGTGATACATATAGAGACTTAGTGGTAATCTTGTCATTCAGGGAAACAGCTCCCAGGAACAGATGGGGACAGTCCAAAGACAGAAGTCCGGAAAAGGGATGAAGTGTTCAGAATAGAAAGATCAAGGAAGATCAAGGTATACACGTGAAGGTGGGAAGACGTGTGATACATGGAGACAAGGACAGGAAGCAACACTAGGTGATGCAAATCAGGCGGGGACATTGTGCTCTTTTCACCACTCATTATGTAATGAATCCATAATAGAACACTGCTATTGAAACTCTGTTAACGTAAATTTGTTTGAATTTATTAGTGTTTTGTTACTGATTAAATTGTTATTCTCTTGTCTAAAGGGGACTCATATTGTATTATTTCTTCGCAATAGTCTTGCTCAGTTCTTTATTGATGTTCTACCTGTCCACTCACACTGGGCAATAAAATCGAGGGAGGTCAGCCTCTAGATAATGACAGCTAAATCTAATTAACTACCCCTCTTCACTAAGAGGGACAACGTAACAAAGCTAATACCTATTGCCATAATTAATACAGTGGATTTAGGAAAATATTGAGCTAGTGTAAGTGACATTTAATGCCCACATTATTAATTATTCAAGAGAATTTTGGGAATCTGTTCAAACAAAGGATTTTAGGTAATCCAAGATGGCTACCCAAGTGGACTAAGTTGAACTACAATGGCTATATCTAAAGTTCAGATGATATATCATTTACTGCACTGGGACAGAATAGAAGAAATCCATCAATGTTAACATCAGGATATGATCATCTGGATTCAAAATGGAAGATCTCTGTTCTTGTGTTTGATTACATTCAGCCCAACTCTGTTTGAAATATAATATCAGATCCTAAAGAAATAACACTTTCTTTTTAAATTTTTACCATGGAAGACTCTATCAATCTATTGTATTTGATTCAAGATACCTCACTAGAAGGCAGCAACTTCTCAGGATTCTCTAAAAGTGAAATTTACACTACTTCCACAAAACAAGTGTCAAATATTGATGATGACAATTACAGTCAAAAGGACAACACAAACTCTATAACTGTTTGTAATATAAAGCTTATATCATAATGGCAGTACTAGCTGACATCAAGATATGGTCAAGGAACTGATAACAAGCACAATGAGTTGATCTTCAAAATTCTGAATTCACCAAAAAATCTGCAGTCCTACAAAGTTACAGTGACTCTTTATAGTTCCACAAATACTTTACTTATTCAGGGGCCTAACTATAAAGAATGGACAGAAACTAATTTTCATCTCCTAGTTGCAGAAATTTATTCTGAAACAAGTTAGCATGGAAACAATCAGAATATTTTGCATGTCAATAGCACCCCAAACCAGTCTTTGCTAACCTCTAGTGGGTCTACTGTTCATTTAACAGAGGGCAATGTACAGCTCTCCCCCATTGGGAATTCAGACACAGAAATAAGTGCTGTTACAAAAATTATCTCTTGTGAAATTCACCTAAGGTCTTCCTCCCTTCCTGAAACAGAAACTGAAAATCACAGTGGTGAGGAAATCTTAGCTGAGCTAGCTGAAGAAAAGAATATTAATGAATTGCTCCCCAAGGCCATCACAAAGGCTGATGCTCAGTCAGATAAAGTTTCTGGACTGCAGGGTGAAAAAGACATGACAGCCCTAATGAGGGAAAATAAATTGCTACAACAAGAACTTGCAAAACTAATAGCAAAAGCCAATAAACTGTCAAAGGAACGTGAATCATTAAAAACCTAACAGGAGTCAGCAATGAATAACCATGAAAAACTGTTACAGCTGTCAGATTTCAAGATAACATTTATGAGCCTTGAAAAAACAAATAAAACCATCAGATGTGACCTAAGTAAAACATCAAGAGTGGAATCAGAAAATGATAGACAATGAACATGGAATCGTGATCAAGCCTGGATTAGTTTTGGAACACTTAATGGTGAAAGACAAAATTCATATAAATAAGAAGGGATTGTCCCACTTTCTCAATGAAGTAAATAAGTTTTCCCAATACTAAAGGACAGCTATGACGCCTCTAAAAGGATAGAAATGTATATCACAAACATAATTGGAACCATGCAAACTGTTCTAACCATGATCAGAAATCAAGCAGATGTTTCAACTGTTTTGAATGAGGGCATAGTGTGCAATTATGCACACACACACACAATCAAAATACAGTGTCACAACTGTCTACAATATGGGGATAAGGCAAAACACTGCAAAATGTTCCACTCAAATATGCAGTACTAGGAAAATGGCATTGAAGATGGGGTCAAAGATTTAACAACTTTACACATTTTTCCAGAAACTTCAAAACATCCTATAAGATCTACTACTAAGTGTAATTCTCCCTGTGATGACAGAAAACAAACTACAGATACCCCACTGAGTGATGATGTTCATGGAATTACATCTGGTGCAATTCCATTAAGTGCCTTTTTCAATGAAAGTGACCATAACATGTTAACTGCTACTGCCATAACTGCTGAATGTGTTCATGTTTCAAGAGTCATTGAAAAATCTTCTGAAGGAACAGTTGATAGTCATGATTTAGGACAATGTATAAAAGAAACTTTAGAGGAATATCATAATTCATATATTGATAGTGAAAATATTAATTCCGATACTCCATATCATTCATCTCAAAACCGTCAAAACTTAGAATTCTCTCAAAATCAGTTGCTTAGGCAAAAAGGTCTCAAAATTTGCCGTCTGAACATCCATTATCTTTTTCCAAAACTAGGTGAAATCAAATTGCTTTTTTCAGGAAATAATTCAGTAATTGATATTTTTGCTTTTAGTAAAAACCTTCTTACAAGAACTTTTTCATAAATATGAACTTAAAATGAAGGTTAAGGTATATCGTGTGAGTTGATGTGCAAACGTTTCTTATCTCAACTGTACTCACCATACTCCAGTCACTTTTTTAGTGGAACTCAAAGCTGTCAATATGCCAAATTTAATAGCAAGGCAGTTTTTACCATAAGCAAAGTGGGTTGATGAAATCTGTTTGACCAATGGTGGGAAAAGTATTTGTGTTATCACAGCAGAAATGGAATATCTTGATCAATTTGCCTGTGAATTAAAGCTATCTCTGAAGAAGAAAGTTTGTTCGTGAGAAGAGACATGAGTTATGTCCCTTTTCATTAGGGTCAGGGGTCATTCAGTAATTAAAACTTGTCTGTAAAGGCAGGTGAATGTTTGGTCTATGGGGGCACTCACCAGTTATTATGTACTTTTGAGAGAGTGACGTATGTAAGGTGAAGTTGTTTGTATTTGAAACATTTACAGCAGAGAAAATGTTGGCATACCTCTATGCTACTTTGATGTAATGGTGCTGACATTTCTTCGGATATTGTACTGCTAACTAAAATGACTGCTCCCTTATGCTAAAAGATCAACCTGAATTAGTCTAAAGTACACTATCTTTAGCAGCTAGTAAAATAGGGAAAATGAATTTTGCCAGACTAGACAATACCAGCTTCTGAAAGTGCAAAGGATGAATTACCAAATATATAAAATGTGAAAAAAAAGTTATCAGCTCTTTTTTTTACAATTTACCTCTTAAGTTCAGGAAGTGAAAATGACCAAGTGGAGCTAACAGTTTTTTTAAAGGTGCACATCTGGAGTAAGGCCAAGCTGTATACTCTATAACCCATATTACACCCATCAATTATACACCAAAATAAAGGGAATTAAAGGTTCTTTGAACAATACCTAAGATATACAAGGTCTTTTTTAAATAGCCAGTATAACCAGTGAGGAAACCTGGGGAATTCTTTTTCTTTAAAATTCTAACCCTATGCAAAATATGAACTGTAGAGCACCACCTGAAGGCCGAAAGCTAAGGAGTCATAACCTATCATACTACAGAAAGGCCATATTCAGCTTCTTCTGATTTCCTATTCATCCCTGCCTGTCACAACTGTCAGCAGCTTGCTAATCTAGATGTTAATTTTCTGTTACGAGTCTATGCTCTTAAAATAAGTAACAGAAAAGAGTGAAAGACAACAAGCTTTGTAAAATTTAACAAGTAATTTATTTCCCTAGAATACAAAGAGAAAATGCAAAAAAAGGACTTACAGTATTGTGAATTAAATCCCAAAATAATCTAAGAATTACAGATAAAACTCCTAGCAATTTAAAGTCCTGAATAAAACTCAGTACAAGTCCAGAATAAATCCAAAACTGATGGACTTACAGTATTGTGAATTAAATCCCAAAATAATCTAAGAATTACAGATAAAACTCCTAGCAATTTAAAGTCCTGAATAAAACTCAGTACAAGTCCAGAATAAATCCAAAACTGATGGACTTACAGTATTGTGAATTAAATCCCAAAATAATCTAAGAATTACAGATAAAAATCCTACCAATTTAAAGTCCTGAATAAAACTCAGTACAAGTCCAGAATAAATCCAAAACTGATGGCGATGATGTGTCTGTAATAGCTCTTAGTGTGTTGATGTGTCAACAGTCTTTTGTTGAATCACAGAAATATAATTCCAGGTTTGAATACACTATAAATTCCAGTGAATGTCTTTATCCAAAAGTTTTATCAGAGCACTTCTGTATTTGCAGAGAAAATAATCACTTGAATTCTATAATTTGAAGAACGATTCCAGCCCAAAAATAAAAAATAAAAAAAATACTGGACATAGCATACAACTTGATTTTGCTAAAACTTAAAGCACAAATGACCAAGTCCTCAAAGTTGCAAAATTTATGTAGTTCTCTACTTGACCTCAGGTCACAATTAGCATTTTCTAAAAAAAATCATTACCTAATGGAAAATAATCTTCTAGAATGATGCTGATGTTTACAAAACAATAACCTGGATTATGTATAATTCACTTAGGAAATTCAAAAACTCTGACCCAAACAAACATATTTACTTCTTCTATTAATAATAATACTGATTTTAAACCCATACATATAGAAATAATTTAGGTATGTATCAGTTGTTTACAATGAATAAAATAAAAAAGTCAATTTGGGTCAAGCAGAAATGAACTCAGTTTTGGACAAGGTCAAGTGCAACATACAATGTTACATTACAATAGCATGTAATGAAATAAAAAACAGATAAACTAACAAACAATTAAATTAAATATACATAAAACCATGTATATCATGTGCTGAAAAATGGCATTAAAAATGGCATTAAAACCCCAATACAACCACAACAACAATATAATATCAAAATTCATTCTTATTTAATAACAGTAGATTTTAAATACATAAATGCAGCAAAATATTATTTAGTGGGGCTGAAAGTTTACTTGTATGTTGCTTATCAGATCATGTATAATGCAACCAATCACTAATGTTCCTGTAAAACATATTTTGGGACTCGAGGAAGGCACCCATACATACAACTATGTATGGACATTTTTTTTTAGTAAATTATGTTTCTCCAAAAATGCCCAATCACATTAACATTAGGAGATTACTCTCTGCTAAATCCAGACCTCCCTATTCCCCTTACTGCTACCTCTAAATCCAGACCTCCCTATTTCCCTTACTTCCATTAAGTGGCCATCTGTATCCCAGATATAACCAGTTTAAGCTTGATCAACACTTGTAACAGGATGCTTGAATTTGCAGGGGATTTTGGGACAGGTTGATAGTAATGTGATTGGTTAAGTATTTCTGGAGACAGAACTTTCAAACAAATCATCTTTCTCTGTCAAATACTTTACCCAATAACATTTGCTTTAGGAGAATAGATAAGTGGAGGAGGAAATGCTTGAGCATCCGACCTCTACTCCTGTTATCCAGTAGGAGCTATACTGTTTATATACATTCTAGGGTGTGTGATCCTGCACCTGGCTATTGCCTTTCATTCAAATGTTTCCTAGGCGAATCCAGCAAAAGTTGCAAGGCTATACCTGGGGCTGAGCTAGCAGTATGGTAACTGTCTCAATAGCTACCAATGGGACAAAAAGATTGAGCTCTTTCCTTTGTGAGGCCATGTCATGCAAATAGAAACTGGAGAACTCAGAAATGGATTGCCAGTCAAATGACTCAACAAAGTCTCAAATTGAGACATTACATTTAAAGGCCAAACTCATCAAGACTAACCATATTTTGTGAGCTGAAATCTTCTCAAGTTGTACCTAATCCACAAGTGGGGTTATGTCTTGATTTCTTGACTTAGCTGGTAGAAAGATCCTTTGACAGCTACAGCAGAATTCTCTGAGCACCTCAAACAGCATCTGCATACCAGGTCCTGCACCACTCTACAGACTGATCAGGAAGAGACAGCATATAGTTATTTGTTGACAGCGTAGTTGACCAACATAAAGATCCATGGACCAAAGTGAGCATGCATAGTCTGGATACACCTGTCTGTCCAAATCAGACAACAAATCAGAAAGGTCCTTGTTGCATCCATATCATTTCTTCCATAATGTCTAAACATATCTGATATCATGGTGTGGTATCACTTGATTGTGATAGGGACTAGCTTCTTGTCTTCAAAGAGAAAATGAAAGAGGTTAGCCAGTTGGTGAATTGAGGCAGAGAATGATGTGACATCTTTAATAAAGACAAGAACTCACTGACAAGTGATGGGATGCTTGGTTGTAGAGAAACCTCATTTTCTCTCCCCCAGCCCCAGCCTGCCTGCACAAGTTAGGGATATATGGCCACCTATAACTCATATGCCCACAAAAAGGTTGCTGTTGTTGATGAGAATTACATCTTTGATCTTTCTGACATTGATCCTTCCATCTCTGGTACACTCATGAAAGAGACAGGGTCATGAGCTGAAGGGCAACTCTTGTGCTGATTGCTTTCTGAAGGGCAACTCTTGTGCTGATTGCTTTCTGAAGGGCAACTCTTGTGCTGTTTGCTTTCTGAAGGGCAACTCTTGTGCTGATTGCTTTCTGAAGGGCAACTCTTGTGCTAATTGCTTTCTTACCCCCTCAATTCCTTCTACTTCTAAAAAGATAAGAACCAAAGGGGAGGGAGTGTAGTGTCGCTGCATTATGGGGTCTCAGAGAAGAAAACCATTAAGAGTGTGTCTATTCTTATCAAGATGGCATTACAAAATGCCCTTGGGGTGTTTGCCAGCATGTCATGACTTCTTTGGTGATATGTCCTACCTAATCCCAATAATGGTGACTTCTAGAATTCTCAGTTAAGCAAAAGATTGCAAAAATAACAGGTCAAGGAAGTCAACACAATGTTCCTAACCTGATTAGATATGGAGTTAAACACTTGTCTGTCCAGTTTATAACAGAGAGGAGCAGATATACTACTGTCATTACTCCTTTTGATAAGGTTATTAATAATGTTATTATGTATATCAAAAAGATAAACACTGACATGTGATTTTCACCAGTGTTGTAAGAAAGTTGCAGGAAACTAATTCACCCAAATATAGGCCCTCATATTACCAAGGTTACAGATTGCACGCAACTAACTCAACCCCCAAAAAGGCCCTCAAATTACCAAGGTCATGGATTGCAGGCAAAATACTCACCCATAAAAGGCCCTCAAATTACCAAGATCACAGATTGCAGGCAACTAACTCACCCAAACAAAGGCTCTCAAATTTCCAAGGATGCAGATTGCAGGCAACTAACTCACTCAAAAAAAGGCCCTCAAATTACCAAAGTTGAAGATTGCAGGCAACTAACACATCAAAATAAGGCTATCAAAGGTCACAAGTTTAATATGAGAGACACCCTTGTCATTTCTTCAATCTCTGATGGCCAGATTCAGAATGACAGATGTTCATCATCATCATCCATTGGAATGATCAGTCTTTTTCATCCATTGCTGACTGGAGGATTGTCTTCCTCCTGTATCTTCTGCATCTAGGGTTTCTGCATTACATATGGTGATCGTGATCCTGAACTGTGTAAAAGATCCTACTTGTCAGACATGTTAGAGTAACCCGATGAGTTATGTCCAGCACAGAGCATGGTCTGGCTGGGGAATGCTGGTCCAGCACATACTGTTGTGTTGGGCCATATGGCTAGATAGACAGCTCAAAATGTGATGCTGGTTAACCATATACTGGTAAGATTAATATAGTTAGTTCATTTTGTCATCTGCTGGCTGGTCTTTCCAGCTTGCATGCTAAGCACAGGACACTTGCTGTTGGAACTGTCATGTGACATATTGTTCATCAGTCTAAGATGATAAATTCATGACCATTAAAACTATGGAACAGCTGGCTCCAATTGGTCAGCAGGTAGGACAGCAATGGCAAATGGTATATGACTTGCAGACCAATGTGGGCAGCAAAATCAGCATTACACACACCCAGCTTCAACATTTCTAATTCCAAGCATGGGTGTGTATAGGGGCTTATGCCCAAAAGGCTACTAATTTTGGTTAAAAAGGTCCTAGTTTCTTCCAACTTGCTTGTTCACATTCTAGATGACAGAACTTGCTGTTGTATGCATGTGAATCCAATATCATCTAACTGGAATTGCTTGATATGGCTTCAGCTGGATCTGAAGTGATCATCACCATAGCTGCTGATTTACTTATTTTCATGGGAGGTGGAGGTGGCATCTCAATACCCTGCATAAAATTGCAAACAATTCTGAATTAATATGAATGCATAGTAATTCATGTTTGGCCTTCAAAATGCCTTTTCAGATTGTTGGATCAAATATCTTCACATGTTACATGGGTGTGAGGAAGAACATTTTGTACAGGCTGTGGTTGTAAATCTCATGGCTGTCTTCCACAATTTTAAAGCATCTTGCACTTGATTGACATCTCTGTCAAGAAGAGAAAGAAGAAAAGAAAGAAGAAAAGGAAACCGGTGCATACAATCAGTATATGAAACAGTGAAATCATGCTACTGAGCTGGCCTAGGAAGTGGACTGCTCTGGTGACCTAAGTGGTTAGAGCATCCGCCTCAGAAGTGGGAGGTCACAATTTCAAATGCCAGCTTATAAAAATGGTACTAGCGGCTACCTCGCTTGGTGCTCAGCATTAAGAGGTTAGTGTTTGGACTGGTTGGCCTGGTGTCAGGGTAATGTGACTGGGTGGGACCTGATGCTAAATGTCTGCATCACTATAAACTGCCGCACTGCAGATATCATAGTGATATGACTGGGAAATTGTTAAACCTACATTAAAAATCCAAACCAACCACACACATCTAAGAAGTGCAAAATAAAAATGTAACAGTGCAATACTCTGATGAAAAAATTTAATGTTCGATATCACAATAACAACTTGTAAAAAAATGTCTGCACTTGAAAAAACACAAACAATGCATAAACCAGTTGTATCAAAAATGTTGACTGTTATACCACTGAAATTAAATAATGGATGCTCAAAATTAAATATAAATTACAATGGATTCTTTGGAGTCACTGTTCACAGTTATGAGCAAACATTTAAACTGGTTACATCTGGGATACACATGGCCACGAACAACTCACCCTGTGCATTACTGTTGAGGAGTAGAACACCATGGGCCTGTCCATCTTCCTCCATACACATGTAGTAAGGGTGGACACCATAGTGGTTGTTTCTGTCCTGATAGGTAGAGAACAAAGAAATTTATAAATTTAAAAGGAATAAAATACAACAGAGGTAAACTACTATGATTAGCATCTCTTATCATTAAAAGATAGTACCATATTTCATATAATTTTTTGAACATGAATAAATTAATATTTTTTTCAAAGTACTAAAGGAGCTAAAAATCACATACAATAAAGGGGTTGAAAATTTGCTTGGCCAACTCAAAATGGTACTTGAAAACTTCTGGCAACTGAGTGAATTTTTCAATCAATTGTGGATGTGCTGAGTCAGGGCTTTATTCACTTTGAGTCCATAACTTCTACCATAATTTTGTTTCCATTCGTCTTGATCAAGCTCATGCAAGCACCTCTCTCTACTTGTCAATACTAATAAACCCTTACCAGAGAACACTGGTCTCAGTTTTTAAATACAAGGGTAACAGAAAAAGTTCCAGGAAAAAAAACAACTTTCATACAACTGATTTTTTTGTACTTGACTGACTGGACATGAGGATATTTATATTCCATTATAGCTGGTTTATAGTGGGCAAGTAAAATTTTTTGTACTTGACTGACTGGACATGATTACATTTATATATCCTTCATAGATGGTTTATAGTGGGCAAGTAAAAGTTTTTGTACTTGACTGACTGGACATGATACTTTTGAGATTTTTTAAAACCCTGCAGTAAATCAAACATCATGGTATAAAACCTCTATCTTAAATGATGTGATCAAATTCTTGTGTTATACATTATTTAGGTCAGACTGGATCACAGAGTTTTGCTTTGCAATCATTATTCTTGTAGAGGAAAATATTTATCGAGCTGTACTCACATCCACCCCAACACCCTGATCACGGGAAAACATGGGCCAGATCTTGTGCCTCATATCGTGGCGGAAAGACTTGTGCACATTTTCTCCAAAACCATAAACATTGAAGGTGGGCAGTTTGGTGGCAATCTGCAAGAACTGGTCAGCAAATGTAAGACCACCAACTGAACTGTCCCATCTTGTAGAAAGAAAAGAACAAACAAATATCAAAAAATGTTCTGCATAACCTTGTGTATAATCTGCATCCATATTGTCTGGATAACCATTCTATTTGACTTTCATAACTTTTACACAAAACTTTAACATTGTTGATTATGATGCATAAGGAGGCAAAAAAAGAACTCTTTGAATGTAAACATATATAAACTTTAAACCTCATTAGTAATAGTATTCTAAAGCCAGCTTGATAATAGCCCCTCATGGGTAAGATATGTGACTCTTAACAATTTTAACACAAAATTTCCACATTATTTAAAATTAAATATGCTTTCTGCTTAAACAGGTGTGACAGGCATGATGGGAACTACTAGCATATCATGTATGAACACAAGCACTATTATACCAAACTGTCACCAGCATATCAGTGTATGAACATAATTACTATTATGCCAAACTGTCACTAGCATATCAGTGTATGAAATCAAGTACTATTATATCAAACTGTCACTAGTATATCACTGTATGAACTCAAGTACTATTACACCAAACTGTCACTAATATATCAGTGTATGAACACAAGTACTATTATACCAAACTGTCACTAGCATATCACTGTATGAACACAAGTACTATTACACCAAACTGTCACTAACGTATCACTGTATGAACACATGTATTATTACACCAAACTGTCACTAGCATATCATGTATGAACACAAGTACTATTACACCAAAATGTCACTAACATATCAGTGTATGAACACAAGTACTATTATACCAAACTGTCCTTAGTATATCACTGTATGAACACAAGTAATATTATACCAAATTGTTGCTAGCATATCAGTGTATGAACACAAGTACTATTAAACCAAACTGTCACTAGCATATCAGTATATGATCACAAGTACTATTATACCAAACTGTCACTAGTATATCACTGTATGAACACAAGTACTATTATACCAAACTGTTACTAGCATATCACTGTATGAACACAAGTACTATGATACCAAACTGTCACTAGCATATCCCTGTATGAACAGAAGTACAATTATACCAAACTGTCACTAGCATATCAGTGGATGAAATCAAGTACTATTATACCAAACTGTCAGTTGAATGCAACAACAAATTTTTCTACTTAAGCAAGACAGGAACTCCTAACAAGATATCAGATTATGATCTTTAGACTGTTGTAAGCATATCAGCATATAATAGTTAAACCATTGTACGTGTATAATACTTTGACCATTGTACATGTATAATACTTAGACCATTGTACGTGTATAATACTTAGACCACTGTACATGTATAATACTTAGTCCATTGTATGTGTATAATACTTAGACCATTGTACATGTATAATATTTAGACCACTGTACGTATATAATACTTAGACCATTGTATGTGTATAACACTTAGTCCATTGTACATGTATAATACCTAGACCATTGTACATGTATAATACTTAGACCACTGTATGTGTATAATACTTAGACCATTGTATGTGTATAATACTTAATCCATTGAACACGTATAATACTTAGACCATTGTACCTGTATAATACTTAGACCATTGTATGTGTATAATACTTATTCCATTGTACATGTATAATACTTAGACAATTGTACATGCATAATACTTAGTCCATTGTACATGCATAATACTTAGTCCATTGTACCTGTATAATACTTAGACCATTGTATGTGTATAATACTTAGACCACTGTATGTGTATAATACTTAGTCCATTGTACATGCATAATACTTAGTCCATTGTACCTGTATAATACTTAGACCTCTGTATGTGTATAATATTTAGACCATTGTACATGTATAATACTTAGTCCATTGTATGTGTATAATACTTAGACCATTATATGTGTATAATACTTAGTCCATTGTACATGTATAATACTTACACCATTGTACATGTATAATACTTAGACCATTGTACATGCATAATACTTAGTCCATTGTACCTGTATAATACTTAGACCATTGTACATGTATAATACTTAGGCCATTGTATATGCATAATACTTAGACCATTGTACATGTATAATACTTAGACCATTGTACATGTATAATACTTAGTCCATTATATATGTATAATACTTAGTCCATTGTACATGTATAATACTTAGACCATTGTACATGTATAATACTTAGACCATTGTACATGTACAATACTTAGTCCATTGTACATGTATAATACTTAGACCATTGTATGTGTATAATACTTAGACCATTGTACATGTATAATACTTAGACCATTGTACATGTATAATACTTAGTCCATTGTACATGTATAATACTTAGTCCATTGTACAGGTATAATACTTAGACCATTGTACATGTATAATACTTAGTCCATTGTACATGTATAATACTTAGACCATTCTACGTGTATAATACTTAGACCATTGTACATGTATAATACTTAGACCATTGTATGTGTATAATACTTAGTCCAGTGTACATGTATAATACTTAGTCCATTGTACATGTATAATACTTAGACCATTGTATATGCATAATACTTAGTCCATTGTACATGTATAATACTTAGTCCATTGTACATTTTTAATACTTAGACCATTGTATGTGTATAATACTTAGTCCATTGTACATGTATAATACTTAGTCCATTGTACATGTATAATACTTTGACCATTGTATGTGTATAATACTTAGTCCATTGTACATGTATAATACTTAGACCATTGTACATGTATAATACTTAGACCATTGTACATGTATAATACTTAGTCCATTGCATGTGTATAATACTTAGACCATTGTATATGCATAATACTTAGTCCATTGAACCTGTATAATACTTAGACCATTGTACATGCATAATAGTCCATTGCACATGCATAATACTTAGTCCATTGTACATGTATAATACTTAGACCATTGTACATGTATAATACTTAGTCTATTGTACCTGTATAATACTTAGACCATTGTATGTTTATAATACTTAGACCATTGTACGTGTATAATACTGAGACCATTGTATGTTTATTGCACTTAGACCATTGTATGTGTATAATACTGAGACCATTGTATGTGTATAATACTAAATAATAATGACAATAATAATAATGCTTTATTTATAGAGGGTGACTCATTAGTCAAGGACTATTCTTCCTTGAGGCCCTCTTAAGGAGAGTATATCAATGGACATTATATGAAGATAGCAATAATTACTGTTTATTTTAACATGTTTAGTATTAAAATATTAAATTCCATTATCTATTAGAAACACATACATGCTCATGATATCTCTTCTTAAATACTGTAACATTTTCAACATATTTTACATATAGTGAATGTTTGTTCCACAGAACTGTATGAGAGTCTTGGAAGCTCTTTTTAAATTGCTCTGTTCTTGGTTTTGGTGCTAGAAGGTTTCCATGTAATATTGATCTCAACTGGTATTGTGTTGAAAAAGGCCTGAATAAATCCTGAAGATACTCTGATGCAGTTCCATGTAGACATATATATAAAAGAACTGCCTTGTGAAAATCTATCCTGTCATATATTGTGAACCATCTGAGTTCTGTAAACAATGCTTTTGAGGGATGATCAATAGATGCATCTAAAATTATGCATGCTGCTCATTTCTGAAGTTTATAAACCCTGTCAAGCTCAGATTTAGCACAGTTTCCCCATACATTTGAACAATAATCTATTGTTGGAAGAATATATGACTTGTAGTATAGATTGCAAGTTTCCATAGGTAAATATTTCTTGATTCTGCTGAGTAGGGCAATTTTGGATGACAGTGTTTTACAAAGCTTATCAATATGGTCATTCCATAATAAATTATTATCTACGGACACACCTACAAGCTTTTCATGTTTGACATTTTCTAACGGATGATTATTTATTGCATGAGAGCGTTCTGGGTTCCCTCACATGTGTAGCTTTTGTGATGTCTCCAAAATCATTCATTTTGCTTTACCTTCATTAATTACCATCCTATTTTGTTGTGCCCAGTTTTGGACTCTAATAAGGTCTGAGTTTAATCTCATTTGGATAACTTCAGTATCAGAACTAGATGTAAACAAGGTTGCATCGTCTGCAAACAAATCTGTATTTGTGGATTTATTATTTAATGGTAGATCATTGATATAGATAAGGAAGAGGAGAGGGCACAAAACAAAGCCTTGAGGGATCCCTGAATGAATATTGCCAATGCTTACTTGATGAGACCTTTGGTTTAGATATGATCTAAACCAGTTTAAAGAGGGGTTGTCAAACCTGTAACAGTTCAACTTTTGCAGCAGAATTTTATGATCAAGAAGATCAAAGGCTTTCTTGAAGTCAAGGAAAACAATCCCAGTCACATGTCCATTATCCATTTCCTTCAGCCAAAGGTCAATTAATTTGGTAAGTTCTGTTTGGAACAAGTAGTACTTTCTAAACCCCTATTGCGCTTTATGAAATAGAGAGTATGTTTCAATAACTTTATAGACCTGAATGGCTACATGCTTTTCAAATAATTTTGACAATACAGGTAGAATTGATATTGGTCTGTAATTCCCTGGATCCTCCTTTTCTCCTTTCTTAAAGATAGGTGTAACCTTTGCACATTTGAATGTTTCTGGAAAATTACCACTCATTATACTTAAGTTTATGATATGCGTTAATGACTTTGTTTTATTACTGGTGCAGCAATTTTAAGAATTCATGGACCAATACCATCCAATCCAGAGGACTTATTAATAATATCAAAAACATCAGCTTCACTATAGCTATTGAAAATAATTTTTATCAGGAATATTAGCTCTTATAAATGATAGAAGAGCATAAAGTTCAATTGGGATGTTAGTCTGGTTCTGAATACTGTTACTGGAGATGCTTATGAAGAAATTGTTGAACATTTCCACAATGTCTTGTACAGGTGTTGCTACATCCTCATTTTGCTTAAGTCTAGGGGGAAAACAACTGTTCTTGGGTGGATTCAGCTCTTTTAGATGCTTCCACAATATATTATATAATATAATATATATAATGTATAATACTTAGAAGTATTATAAACCTAAGATACATAGACCATTGTACATGAATAATACTTAGAATAATATAATATTGTATATATTATATAATATATCTATAATACTTTGTCTTGGTACTCTTACTTTCATCAACAGCCTGTTTATAGTAGTTCTCTTTTGCCTTATCTATCAGGTGCTTAGCTTTATTCCTCCACTTTCTATAGCTTTTCATGTCTTTTTTTCTTGTGGAAATTATCTCTTAGGTTCCTAGCCCCATTGATCTTAGTGGTAATCCACTTGGGTGTAATTTGGTGTTTAACACTTTTTGTTATAATTGGGGGATGCTTGTCTAAGGCTGCATTGAACATCTGATACCATTTGTCTAAGGCAGTGTTGACATCAGCTATATTGGAAGGGTTTGCAAACTAAATCATTTAAGAACATTTCCTCATCAAAATGTTTAAAGTCCCTGTATTGTATTTCAATGTGTTGACCATTTTTACATGATTTCAGAAAATGTCTAGTTATACAGACTGGATAGTGGTCACTCAGTGCGTACACTGGAACATTAATTTCACTTATGTTAGACCACTGTACTTGTAAAATACATAGACCATTGTACATGTATAATACTTAGACTGTTGTAAGTGTATCAGCATATAATCCTTAGAATGTTGTAAGCAAGTCAGTTATAACCCTTAGACTGTTGTAAGCAATTCAGTGTATAATACTTAGACCATTGTAAACATATCAGTCTATAACCCTTAGACTGTTGTAAGCATATCAGTGTATAATCATTAGACCATTGTAAGCATATCAGTGTATAATCATTAGACCATTGTAAGCATATCACTGTATAATCATTAGATGATTGTAAACATATTAGTGTATAATCATTAGACCATTGTAAGCATATCAGTGTATAATCATTAGATGATTGTAAGCATATCAGTGCATAACAATTTGATTGTTGTAAGCATATCAGTGTATAATCATTAGGCCATTGTAAGCATGTCAGTGTCTAATCATTAGATGATTGTAAGCATATCAGTGTATAACCCTTTTTGATTGTTGTAAGCATATCAGTGTATAATCCTTAGACTGTTGTAAAGCATATCAGTGTATAATCCTTAGACCATTGAAAGCATATCAGTGTATATTCATTAGACTATTGTAAGCATATCAGTGTATAATCATTAGATGATTGTAAGCATATCAGTGTATAACCCTTTTTGATTTTTGTAAGCATATCAGTGTATAATCTTTAGACTACTGTAAGCATATTAGTGTATAATCATTAGACTATTGTAAGCATATCAGTGTATAAACGTTAGACCATTGTAAGTATATCAGTGTATAATCATTAGATGATTGTAAGCATATCAGTGTATAACCCTTTTTGATTGTTGTAAGCATATCAGTGTATAATCCTTACTCTGTTGTAAGCACATCAGTATATAATCCTTAGACCATTGAAAGCTTATCAGTGTCTATTCATTAGACCATTGTAAGCATATCAGTGTGTAATCATTAGATGATTGTAAGCATATCAGTGTATAACCCTTTCAATTGTTATAAGCATATCAGTGTATAATCCTTAGACTGTTGTAAGCATATCAGTGTATAATCATTAGGCCATTGTAAGCATATCAGTGTCTAATCATTAGATGATTGTAAGCATATCAGTGTATAAACCTTTTTGATTGTTGTAAGCATATAAGTGTATAATCCTTAGACTGTTGTAAGCATATCAGTGTATAACCCTTTGATTGTTATAAGCATATCAGTGTATAACCCTTTGATTGTTATAAGCATATCAGTGTATAAACCTTTTTGATTGTTGTAAGCATATCAGTGTATAACCCTTTGATTGTTATAAGCATATCAGTGTATAAACCTTTTTGATTGTTGTAAGCATATCAGTGTATAACCCTTTGATTGTTATAAGCATATCAGTGTATAATCTTTAGACTACTGTATGCATATCAGTGTATAATCCTTAGACCATTGTAAGCATATCAGTGTATAATCCTCAGACCATTGTAAACATATCAGTATCCTACAGAGGATCAACCTGTCAAGAAAATAGGAACCCTTACTTCCTTCAGTGCCAATTCCACAAATTAAAGTACCAACAGATAAGTAATTTTTAGCACAAGAACAAACAATAAATATCATGAAAAATAATAAGAATTCACAGTATCTTGTAATTACATTGGATTACATGTCTCTTGTAATCACAGTAGATGTATTGTAATCATTGTAGATGATATGTGTCTTGTAATCACAGTATATGACACATGTCATGTAATCACAGTACATATGTTATTTGTTTTCACAGCACATGACACATGTCTTGTAATCATGTGTCTGGTATCATACATAGTATATGACATGTCTTTTATAACCACAGTAGATGACATGTGTCCTGTAATGACAGTACATGACATATCTCTGGTAATCACAGTAGATATGTAGCTTGTAATCACAGTACATGACATGTATCCTGTAAAGACAGAGACCGCTCCGGTGGCCTCGTGATTAGAGCATCCGCCTCAGATGCAGGAGGTCATGGGTTCGATCTCCGGCTGAGTCATACCAAAGACTTACAACAATGGCACTAACAGCTGCCTTGCTTGGTGCTCAGCATTAAGAGGTTAGTGTTAGGACTGGTTGGCCTGGTGTCAGGATAATGTGACTGGGTGGGACATTATGCTACATGTCTGCAGCATGATGCCCCAGTGATAGACATCACTATAAACTGCCACACTGCAGACATCATAGTGATATGACTGAAAAATTGTTAAAGCTATGTTAAAAATCCAAATCACACACACACACACACACACACCTGTAATCTCAGAAGATGACACGTCTTGTAATCACAGTAGATGCCCTGTGTCTAGTAACCACAGTAGATGGCATGTGTCTAGTAACCACAGTAGATGACATGTGTCTTGTAATCACAGTAGATGACATGTGTCTTGTAAACACAGTAGATGGCATGTGTCTTGTAATCACAGTCGATGGCAATGTGTCTAGTAACCACAGTAGATGACATGTGTCTTGTAAACACAGTAGATGGCATGTGTCTTGTAATCACAGTCGATGGCAATGTGTCTAGTAACCACAGTAGATGACATGTGTCTTGTAATCACAGTCGATGGCAATGTGTCTTGTAATCACAGTAGATGGCATGTGTCTAGTAATCACAATACTTGTATAATACTCTTGAAAGTTGAACTCTTATCATTCAGGGTGGAAAATGATGGATCATTTCATAAATCTTATAAATAAGAACTAAGTATGTTTGTAAAACACATACATCTACACTGCAATCCAAAAATTTCTAACAGTTCAAAAATACATGATAAGAAATCATAAATAATGGCATGAAAATCTGATTAAGTCATCTACATAAGCATAGAGATATGCCTACTAAATTCCAGTTGTTTATTTCAAGTAGTTTTTGCATCATCTTGGTAACAAAGTTGATGGAAGCAACAAAATTAAATAATGTACCCAAAAAATAACTTGCAGCAATAGGTTGAGAATCTACTCAGTTCATCAGTGTTCAATCTAGGCTGCACTGTGTGCGCCAGTAGTGCAAAAATATCATAAATGATTGATTCAAATATGAAAGATGTAACCACATGATGTGGTATCAAAATAACTAGTACAAATCACACATCTCCATATCCATCATGTTCCAGATATGAATTCAGCGTGTTATGCATATTAAGCAGGTTGGACTTGGAGATCAGCTTGACTGGTTACACTACCTTATGCCAGTAAATTCATATTTAACAGAGCAAGAAATGATTAACCATTCACACCACATGCAAAAAAATGTTTTTTCATGATGTTATTCAAGAACACATTCATGACTTTCATGGAAAATGAATGAAATTAATTAATCAGAGTGATATTATCCAAATGAAATTGTTTCAAAAGGCTTCTATCTTTTTACCCAATCCACCTATGGAACCTAATAAAATGAACTTTTAGAAAGAAATCTGAGACAAGACTAAATGAAACAGTGTGGGCATTAAAAAAATGCAGACAAGACCAAATGAAGCAGTGGGTGGGGGCATAAAAGTACCTAAAATAACATCACATAGGTGGTTTGGCTCATATCAAATGATTAAGCCAGGCAATAAAGTAACATTAATCGTCACTTTAAGGCACCCTCCAATGACACTTCTCCTTTCTTAAAAGTCCCTTGTGCTTAGCAATCATTTTGTTTATTCAAACTACACTATATAAAGGAATGCAGGGACAAAACCACTCAGTTCTGATATTAAATGATTTTATATACATACTTAAGAGGCTAATTTATTTAACAAATTTTTAATGAGACTTACATTACAGCTCCACTCCCATGTCTGCGGACTTGGAAACTGAAAGTATCATTGCTGGTGATGATTACTTCATAGCGTGGCTGGAGACCTTTGTGAGATGGCAGATTTAAGGTCATAGGTACTTTGTAACGCTCTGAACTGTTATCAACATCAAACTGAAACATTATGCATAGTTTAGTTTAATTGATTTTTATGAAGATTGTGAAATTTAAAAAAAAATTCAAAAAAATCAGCCTGAAAAAGAACAAAATAAACAATTGTTCAACTTGTCTAAGGTAAGTGGGAGATGACCAAAATGATCACCAACCACTGAGTATGGTTTAAGGGAAACGAAAGTCCCTTTTTTTAAGACTCCAAACAAGTAAGCAGGTATAAATCTTGATGCAATGATAAAATGGCAACTATTAAAAAATTTTAATCCCTGAAATAGGTTTAATAGGATTTTGTTTTGGTATGGTATTTTGTATTTTGAAATGAGGGATGGGTTTTTGCTTTGGTATGGTGTTTTATATTTTGAAATGAGGGATGGGTTTATCATCAAGCATGGGCTTATCAGATAAGTATGGCATGGAATAACAATACAATAATAATAAACTAGTTGTAAAATCATTATCACTGCTCCCTTCAGTATAGTTAAGTACATTGGACAAAGTAATCAAATGATAAACAGAAATCAAACTCAGCAAAATACCTTGAACCTCAAGGCATTGTCTCCTCTCATTTCCACTTCAAAGGTTATGTTTTGAATATCCTTGCTGAATGGGCTGGAACCTTTTCTAGTCAGAGGTAAACGGAATCCTAAGTCTGTTTCAACTCTGCCTCCAGCTACACTATAGCCATAGTCTTGTTTTGGAAAGAAACAGGCTGGTGCACTTTTGTTGGTTTCTTTATATATGCATTTTCTAGCTTCACATTTCTCTTTGGTTACATTATCAACATGTCCTAGGCGGTCAGGGTAGCAGTCTATCCGACTGATTTCTTCATCCACCTCATTTCTAAAATAATTGAACCATTGAAGAATGGGATTATTGAACAGTAAATTTACTATCACATATATGAATAGCTTGACATGCAATTTCAGTATCATTCAAGCAATAAAACAAAAATGAAAACAAGAGGTAAGACAATCTGAGATCCTTTGCCTTGCTGATATCACCCTCATGGCTATATGCAAGTGCAGTTATCCAAATAATCAGATTAACATGGATCTTTCTGTCAAATTTGGCCAAACCTTGCTGAAGGGTCTTTAATTAATAATTTCAAGTTGTGTCTATTTTCAGTAAGGGCCATGTTACCTGAATGCAGATCACCAATGTTTCTGTGCATTTGAAAGGCTTTGATACTTCTATAATTTCTGTCAAATTTGTGCTGAGTGAAAGTTAGGTAGTGAAAATGGTAAAAGTTAAAACACTGCTACAATCTTTCAGAAGTTAAATCCTCCTGAAAAAGAGTAAAGATATACTCCTGTAAGATAAATTATTAAAGTTAAAGTGGTAAAAACATTTAAAAGGCACACAAATTAAAATTTAAAAGTAAAGAGAGATAAATAAAAAGAATACTGACTTCATTTATTGTAGACAAACTGTGATCTTTTATAAACTCCAACAGTCTTGACGGTTCAGATAGAATGATTTATTTCAGTCAAATTGACAAGCCAGAAAAGAAGCTAGTAACAGGTTTTCCTATTTTTAGTAATAACTGCCATACTTAATGGCAGATAGGTATCATTTAAAAAGACTATAAATGTTTTGATGTCACAATGCTTTCTGACAAATTTGGTCAAAGTTTGTTTGAGTGCTTTTTATGAAGAAGTTATTAATAGGCTTTTTAGGTCTACTGGGTTCAAAAATACAGGGAAATATGCAGGGATTTGTAGGGAAATATGCAGGGATTTGTAGGGAAATATGCAGGGATTTGTAGGGAAATCATACAGAAAGATATAGTGATAATGGCATGGTAATACCCATCAGTGAATGTCATATTATTTGGTACTTGAACACATATTAATAACATAATGCATTTAAATAATAATTTAAACATATTAAATATCATTACAAATATATCAAGTACACCTATCGTTATATATCATTTCTTGTCATTTTTCATCCTTTTTATGAACAACACAATACTTGTAAGAAAAACCGGCATGTGATCTCTGATACAGATATTTAATTTGCATTGTTTTTTAGTCTGTTTTTTTATTTTATGCTATGGATAATTGTATTTTGGATTTGACCTTGTCCAAAGTCTAGTTCTTTTCTACTTGGCCTGAATCATTGATTTTTTTTTTTACTTCGGTAAACAACTAATACATAGCTAATATTTCCTCTATGAGTATGGGTTAACTATTAGGATTATTTTCTTGGTCTGAGTCAAGGACATTGTGTTTACCATGTTCTTATTTATTATAATTTTAGCAACAGACTTTTTAATTATAACTAAGATTTTTCTAGAAATAAACTTTTGTCCAACATCCTGGCTCTTCTTTTATGTCTTTTTTTTTATATGCTCTTGTTTACTAGCAAAATTATTTACTTTTGCTGTATAATCTGAGCAGAATCAGTTGCATTATTGTTGTGTCCAGTATTTCATTTGGGCTGGAATTGATTTATTCAAATTATTTAATTCAAGAATACTTCTCTGGAAATACAAAGTGCTCAAAAATAACATTCTTGGAAATAGAGACTGGGTTTTATAGTGAAACTCAAGTAAGGATATATTCTTGGATTGTATTATTGTGATCCAACAAAAGACTGCTGGCACAGTGCCATGACACAGGTTACCACAGGCACATCAACACTTCCAGCATTGGATTTATTTTGGAATACCACTAACATTTATTCAGAACTTTAATCATTAGGACTTTGTGTTAGAAATTCTAGGATTATTTGGGATTTATATGGCAAACCATAAGTTTTTATTATATTTTCAATTGGTATTCTAGGGAAATAAATTATTTGTTGAATTTTAAAAAGCGCGTTGCTTCTCAGTCTTTTCTATTACTTATTTTATGACCACAGAGTTATAATGCTCTCTAGCACAAAAAGATTTGGATATTATAGGAATTTTGAAAAATGATGGAATCAAAAATAATTATATAAAACATGGAGAAGACTGGGATTGTTCTAAAATTTAGAAATGGTAACCCAGTTAGATGGTGGATCATATATAGAAATGGTAACCCAATTAGATGGTGGATCATATTTAAAAACGGTAACCCAATTTGATGGTGGATCATACTTAGAAATCATCATTATCATCATCATCAATCCCTTAACCCAAGAGGTCGTTGGGGCACCACAGTTGACTTTACAACCAATTCTCTCCATCTTTCCATGTTCTCCACTGCCCTTTGGGAATCTCCAAATCCCATGCCTGTCCACTCCTTAATGTTGTCTTCCCACCTCTTTTTCTGTCTGCCTCTTCTTCTGCACCCTTGCACTGTGCCTTGCAAGACTGATTTTGCCAGTCCAGATGATCTTGAGACATGACCGTACCACTTCAGTTTGTGCTTTTTTACAGTGATCAAGAGGTCTTCATAGGATCTGATGGCTCGTTGGATCCAGTTGTGGACTTCTTCCTTCGTTACATGGTCAATGTATGAGATACCCAAGATCTTGCAGTAGCATCTCATTTTGAAGGTTTGAATCCTTCTTTGTAGATCTGATGTGGGCATCCATGTTTCACAAGCATACAGAAAGATGGATATGAGAATCGTGTGCATCAGCCTTATTTTGGAACCAAAAGCAATGTTGGTATCTTCCCATATTGGTCTCAACCTTGTTATTGCTGCTATTGTCTGGGCAATACTGCAAAGTAGTTCTGGTTTGGAGCCCTCATCTGTGATAATTGATCCCAAGTACTTGAAGCTTGTGACTCTTTCCAGCTTCTGTCCACTGACCTTTATTTCTGCACTGATGCCATTGGTGTTGTTTGTCATCAGTTTGGTTTTTTTGGCTCTAATCTCCATACTGTATGCTATGGAGATTGTGTCGAGACACTCAACCAAGTCAGCCAGTTCTTTTTCATCTTCAGCTACACCATCAATATCATCTGCAAAGCAAAGGTTGGTGATTGTTCTTCCTCTGATGCTGACAGTGCCCTTGTGGTCATGCAAGGCATCCTCTATGATCCTTTCCAGGAAAATGCTGAAGAGTGTAGGTGACAGTATACATCCCTGTCTGACTCCAACTGTTGTTTAAAACCAATCTCCTCTGCTGCCATTGATGAGAACAGCACTGATGGCTTTGTCATAGAGGTGCTCAACAAACCTGCACCAGGTCTGAGCTGATGTTGTACTTCCTCATAGTTGCCCATAAGGCTGTATGCCATACCCTATCAAAGGCCTTTTTAAAATCTATAAACACAGTGCTGGATTAAACCCTGTGGAGGCCCCTAGGCAGCCAAAATCTCAGGGCCCCCCTCGCAAATTATCTCCTAATATGTCAAGATCAAATCAATTCAATATTATTCTGATCCATTGTCGTGGGGCACCTAGGCCGGTGCCTACTCTGTCTATTTGGTAATCCGGCACTGTATAAAGATGTGGTATAGATTCTGCTGATGCTGAAGGTATTTCTCACAAAGGAGTCCGAGATTGAAGATTTGTTCTGTGGTGCTCCTTCCAGCTCAGAAGCCTGCCTGCTCTTCAGCAATAATTTTCTCTGCTTGAGGCTTTAGTCTGTTGAGAATTATCTTCAGCATGTCTTTGTTCAGGTGACTGATCAAACTGATGGTTCTGTAGTTTTGGCATAGTTGTAGGTTTCCTTTCTTGAGGAGCACAATGACCAAGGATTGCGTCCGTGTGGTGGGTCATTCTCCTGTCTGCCATATCTTGTTGCAGATTGTTGTTAGGACTGTGACTATCTCTTCTCCTTCTTCTTGAATGAGCTCTGCTGGTATGTTGTCAATGCCGGCTGACTTTCCTTTCTTCAGTGACCTTACTGCAATTTCTACTTCGTCACAAAGAATGGGGTTGTCATCAATTTCTATGGCCTGAAGGAAATTTAGTACTGCTGGATCTCCTTGGGTCTTATGATTGTACAATTCTGAGCAATATTCTGTCCATCGCTTGAGAATCTCTTGATCTTCCATGGGGCATTTTCCTGATTTGTCTTTGATGGTGTTAGTTTTCCCTTGTTTACGGGTTGTGAAATTTTTCACCAGTTGATATGCCATTTTGCTGTCATTTCTACTCAGACTCTCTTCGATTCTGGAGTATTGTCTTTTTATCCAGGATTCCTTTGCCTTTTTTCATGCTTTTCCTGATCATGTTGTTTATCTCTCTGTATTTTCTAGCTCCTTCATGATCTCTTTTTCCCTTTCTCAGTTCTCTTCTTTTTGTTGCACAGTACAAGGACATTTGTTGTGATCCAATGTTTCTTTGTTTGACAATATTTGCCAATGATCTCTCTAGCTGTGCTAGTCACAGCTGTGTTGAATGTGGTTGTTAAGGACTCTAGGTCAGTGTCTTGACTGTCCAGGGCTATCAAAGGTGCAAATTTACCACCTATCATTGCTTGGAAGGCTTCTGTGACTTTTGGATCTTTCAATTTTTCAAGGTAAAACCTGATTCTTGGTTGGTTAGGCTTTCTGATCATTTTCAGGTGGAGGCGAAACATTGTCATTAACAAATCATGGTCACTTCCAATATCTGCTCCTGGAAAACTTTGTGTTCTGGCGATATTCAGTCCTGTGCAGAATCACTTTTTTCACCAAGATGTAGTCAATCTGGTTGTGATGTTGTCCATCTTCTAGATGCTTTGTGAGGGCCGAATGTGTTGGCTAACACAAGATTGTTGTGGGCAGCAAACTCCAAAAGCCCGAGTCCTCTTTCATTTGTTTCTGCATTGCAGAAGGGTCCACAGGTGTTTTGCCAGTTTGTCTGTGAATCAACTCCCACCTTTGCATTCTAGTCTCCTTGTACAAACAGAATGTCCTTCTTGGGTGAGTTGTCAATGACATCTTGCAGTTGGTTATAACAATTCTCCAGTTCGTTGTCATCATAATTAGATGTGGGTGTGTAGGCCTGTATGATTGTGATGTTGAAGGAAGTCACCCTCAGGCAGATGGTAATGAACCTGATTGAGATTGGGCAGCAACCCATAATGCTGTTCACAATGCCCTTGTGGACAAGAAATCCAATACCATGATTGTGTTTGTCCCTCTTCCACTGAAGTCGAGCTTATGCCCTTCATCTGTTTTATTTTGCCAAAGTTTTTCCAGCACACTTCGCAGAGACCAATAATGTTCTAGTTGTACCTCTCCAACTCATGCATAAGTTCTTTCAACATTCCCATAGCCCTCAGTGTTTTAACGTTCCATGTACCGATGATGATGTAAAATTGTCTCTCCCACAGATCTTGGTAGTTGGGGCACCAGTAGCATACTTGTCACCTCTGTCCTGGTGTGCAGCAGAAGGTGCAGTCATTTAGAAATGGTAACCCAATTAGATGGTGGATCAGCACAAGCTGAACAAACTTGGAAAACTGATGCTTGAATGTTCCATATAAAAATTGGGTGCAATTTGATCAAAGCTGTTCGTGACAAGTTGAAAACAGCAAATCAGGATAGACACAGAGGATTCAGCTGGGCTATAAACAAACTCAGTCTTAACCTTAAGACAAGGTGAGATAAAAATAACAAAGGAGATTATCAACTACAGGTTTGACTGTATATGAAAAAGATTAATTAATGTGTAATTCAGGAAAGCTGGATAGTAATAATAATAATAATAATAACAAAGTATTTACTTTCAGAAGAAAAACACAAAACTAAGTTTGCTTTGAGCACTCTGTTACTTTCAAATCTTTTTGAAGAAAATGTACAAAGATGAACTGTATTACAGTTATTTACAATTTCATAAAAATAGACAATAATATAAATAGCTATATAATATACTGAGAACATAAAAGTGAAGAACTAGAGGAATGAAAGAATGTACATATTAATTATTCAGATTATCATGTGCCCATTTTCCTATTCTTTGATAAAAGCATTTAATACGAGCATTTCTTTCACATCTTTCGGTAACTATTCCAAATTAGTGGGCCTGAATATGCCAACCTTTTCTTAAATAATTCATTTTGTAAATTTTTAATTTTTTAATTATTACTTGCTGAAAACCATAAGAAGACTGACAAACAGACAGATGGACAGACAGACAGATGGACAGGATCATGTCAAGATGATGCCCCAACAGCATCATTAATGCTTGCAAACATATCTGAACAATGACCATGAATTTGCTAATTCAAGAAAAGTCATACCAGTCCTGTGTTTTACCATCTCCTAAACACAGGCTCAATTAAAAAATAAGTACAACAGTTATGAAAATATTGCTTAATGTAAACACCACATGGATGCCATTAATAAACCATCCAAAATTGAGGAGTACAGGAATATAGCTAGAAAATGATGATGAAAGATTCACAAACCTCCATGTGATTCTGAAAGCTCCATCTAGTTGTAGTCTTAGATTGGTTATCTTCAAAACTTTGGTCTGTGAGAAAATTAAACAGAAAGGATGTTAGAAAACACACTGCCAATTATGCAACTGAGCAACATCAAAGGCTGTCATTTTTCAACTAGTCTTCACAATGTTTGTTAAAAAATATAGGTCAAATAGGGAGGTTCTGTTTAAACTGAATGTTTGAATCTTCATGACCTGAAAATGCCATTGTTATTATTATACGTTTTTACTGTATCATTTATAACTAATTGCAATATCTACCCAAACAGTTATTTGTGTACAGAAGTTTATAATACCAAACTCAACCTTTCTCCATATCTTTCATTACAAACTCAATCTTTCGTCATATCTATCCATTACAAACTCAATCTTGCTCCATATCTATCAATCACAAACTCAACCTGTCTCCATATCTATCAATTAGGCTTCCTGAATAGCTGATTGCTGATGTGCTTTCTCAACTTTGGATTGTTTCATTTGCTGTAGAACTTTTAAATGAATTACCTCTTATTATGACATAATGTCTATTTTTAGATACATTTGACAGTTTAGTGCAAACATAACTAGAATCATCTGTACATTATTTCCTGCTGCTAAATACATGCACATTATGAAAACATTCAATAATTAAAGACATTCAGATGTAATGTGCAAAAATGTGCATAAGGCCTTGATGGCATCTATAATGACTACAAACCTTTTATGAATAAAATGGTACTAACTAAAGGTTTTGATAATAAACATGATTTTCAAAGGTAAATAATATAGCTTAAATAAGTCTGATCAGTGTTATCATTAAATCAACCTGATCTGTGATGTATGCAACAACCTGATATGTAATGTATTATACAACAAGATCTGTAATGTATGCAACAACCTGACCTGGAATGCATTATACATGTGACTTAAAATTTAAGCATCAACCTGACCTGTAATGTATGCAACAACCTGATCTGGAATGTATGCAACAAACTGATCTGTAATGTATGCAACAACTTGATTTGTAATGTATGCAACAACCTGATCTGTAATTTATAAGCAAACAATCTGATCTGTGATGTATGCAACAACCTGATCTGGAATGTATTATACAACCTGACCAGCAATGAAAGCAACACAACCTAACCTGTAATGTATGCAACAACCTGATCTGGAATGTATGCAACAACCTGATCCGTAATGTGTTATACAATCTGATTTTTAATGTAAGCAACAATCAGATATGTAATGTATATAACAACTTGATCTGTATTGTATGTTACAACCTGATCTGTAATGTAAACAACAACCTGGTCTGTAATGTATTCCACAACCTGATCCATAATGAATGCTATAACCTGATTTGTAATGAAGCAACAAACTGATCTTTGAGGTAACCAACAACCTGATCTATAATTTAAGCAACAATCTGATCTATAGTGTAAGCAACAACCTGATCTGTAATGTAAGCAGCAACCTGATCTGTAATGTAAGCATCAACCTGATCTGTGATGTATGCAACAACCTGATCTGGAATGTATTATACAACCTGACCAGTAACAACCTGATCTGTAATGTATTATACAACTTGATCTGTAATGAAATCATACAACCTGATCTGTAATGCATGCAACAACCTTTTCTGCAATATAAGCAACAACCTGATCTGTAATGTAAGCAACAATCAGATCAGTAATGTATACAACAACTTGATCTGTATTGTATGTTACAACCTGATCTGTAACATAAGCAACAACCTGGTAATTTATTCTACATTCTGATCTATAATGAATGCTATAACCTGATTTGTAATGTAAGCAACACCCTGATCTGTGATGCATACTACAACCTGATCTGTAATAGAAGCAAAAACCTGACCTGTAATGTATTATGTAACCTGATCTGTAATGTATGCTACAACCTGATCTGTAATGCATGCAACAACCTGATCTGTAATAGAAGCAACAACCTGACATGTAATATAAGTTACACCCTGACCTGTAATGTATTATGCAACCTGATCTGTAACGTATGCAACAACCTGACCTGTAATGTATTATACAACCTCATCTGTAATGTATGCAAAAACCTGATCGGTAATGATTATACAGCCTGAGCTGTAATATATTATGCAACCTGATCTGTAATGTATGCAACAACCTGATCCAAAATGCATGCAACAACCTGACCTATCATGTATTATACAATCTGATCTGTCATGTATTATACAACCTGATCTGTGATGTATGCAACAACCTGATCACTGATGTATGCAACAACCTGACCTGTCATGTATTATACAATCTGATCTGTAATGCATTATACAAGCTGATCTGTAATGTATTATACAATCTGATCTGTGATGTATGTAAATGCCTGATCTGTAATGAATGCAACAACCTGATCTGTGATGTATGCAACAACCTGATTTGTGATCTAAGCAGCAACCTGATCTGTGATGAATACTATAACCAGTTCATCAGCCTCAGTTTTTTCCTAGTGATGCCAAATTGATGTGAAAACAGACTTTAAGAAAAGAATTAACAGAAGCATCTGACTAAAAAATCTTCTTAAGCAGAGACATGAAAATATATAATCTAACCAAAACATTGTTCTTGCATCATGGATAGTCAAATGTATGTTTGATTACACACTTACCAATTTTGTCAACATTTACAGGCATTCAAGTAAATTAAGCCATTTACACATGTTAAAGCCTTACTCACTAATGTAGAGATGACTGTGTTAGGTTATGAAATGAACAGTAATGCAGTGGAAATTTCAGAAATTAAAATGATACAGCTATCTTCAATATGGTCATCAATGGATCAAGCAAAAAGAGAAAACAAATAATGACAATTATTGGAAAGAATGTTACAGTCTTGGCATAATTTAAAACTTTTTTATTTTATAAGTCACATTGAGAAAATAAATACATCAGATCCCCATTTTAAGTCAGCAATAACTCTTCAAAAATAATCCTTTACCTTCTTACAGAATATTTTCCTAAGTCTTCATGACATTCCCTGTTTTTCCATTTGAAGTCTTTAAAGCAATGGATTAATGAAGGTATGGCAACTTATTTTTTAAATATCATTATTCTTCTTCTTTCTGCCTACTCCCAATGACTGACCAAATGATATATCCTTTTCATAATATTTAGAAGGAGTTGTGATTATTTGATTACATGTAGCATGCTTGGGAAACAATTAGAATACACAGTAAGCTTACTAGGAAAGTTTTTATAATACTTCCATGATTTCAGACCATATAATTAGCTCAGCCTATTTTCTTCGTAATTCTTCATTTAGAAAGTATAGAAATGACTGTTCAGTCAATAAATTTCTACATAAGTCACTGCTTGTCAAATGTTAGTAAAGCACTGATGTTCAACAGCACTGATGTGGTTGTCCATGTAGTAGGCCATCAGAAACAGTGCAAACAAGTCTGACATATGTTAAACTGATACTAAAAGTTATAATACTAATTATGTATACCTTCCAAAACTTGGCAACATAACTGTGAAAAAAGTCCCATATAAAAAATGTGTTCACTATTGCAAAAACAAGGCTAAAGGTAGCAGACAGGAACTATACACTTACCTGGGGATCAAAGGTAAAATTCAAGGATGTGCCATCATCAAGGTGAACTGACTGTACATTTATCTCTACCCCAAAAACCTCAATGGTATCAAAGAATTGAGATACCTTATATTTATCATGGTTAAGGATAAGCTTCAGGGAGTCCTGAAAAATAACCAGATATTTGTATTATATATCAATGATAATTTAACACAATCACCATACTTCACTGACAAATTTAAGAATTTGCTTAACATTTCTATCTTTTTTAAAATGAATTTCATCCTAAATCACAAACCCAAATTACACATTGAAAAACCTATATTTGCATGAATATCATAGTTTATGAATGAAGTGTGTGACACAAGAGTATTTTCACTTTGATCATTCTAAATAACACGATTTCTCCAATGCATGACTGCAACAAACTCATATGTCATTTAGAGTTCCAGCCTTTTTGGAAAGGATGGTGATATGGAGTCAGAAAATGAGAGTATGTTTTACCTACATTCTGGCTCTTTATTGAGTACAAATTTAATAGGCTTAAAATACATGCATGCATTGTCTTGTCTGTGACAAATGTTAGTGTAGACTTAATAAAAAGAAGTATACTTGTATAAAGTTGACATTGGACTTACAATTCAGCTTAAGCTTATGGTAGTTATAGTGGTTGCTGAATTCCAAAATATTCATTAGATGAGACATAATGGATACAAAAACTAATTACATCATATTATAATTAGATGAGACATAATGGATACAAAAACTAATTACATCATATTCATAATTAGATGAGACATAATGGATACAAAAACTAATTACATCATACTTATAATTAGATGAGACATAATGGATACAAAAACTAATTACATCATATTCATAATTAGATGAGACATAATGGATACAAAAACTAATTACATCATATTCATAATTAGATGAGACATAATGGATACAAAAACTAATTACATCATATTCATAATTAGATGAGACATAATGGATACAAAAACTAATTACATCATACTTATAATTAGATGAGACATAATGGATACAAAAACTAATTACATCATATTCATAATTAGATGAGACATAATGGATACAAAAATTAATTACATCATATTCATAATTAGATGAGACATAATGGATACAAAAACTAATTACATCATATTCATAATTAGATGAGACATAATGGATACAAAAACTAATTACATCATACTTATAATTAGATGAGACATAATGGATACAAAAACTAATTACATCATATTCATAATTAGATGAGACATAATGGATACAAAAACTAATTACATCATACTTATAATTAGATGAGACATAATGGATACAAAAACTAATTACATCATACTTATAATTAGATGAGACATAACGGATACAAAAACTAATTACATCATATTCATAATTAGATGAGACATAATGGATACAAAAACTAATTATATCATATTCATAATTAGATGAGACATAATGGATACAAAAACTGCACCTGCTTCAGAACATTTATGGGGAAGTGATAAGGCTGCATACTGAAAATCATACAAATAACTGATTCAGATTTCATAGAAAAGAACTATTAATAATAATAATAATAATAATAATAATAATAAAGACTTTATTTAGAGAAGGTAACTCAGTTAGTTACAGAACTAATCTACCTTGAGGCCTTCTATCTGTTATGTACAATATATATAGTATATACAACATGATGTGAAGAATCTGGCTTGACACTAAATAATTAAGTGATTTTAAAAGTCAAAGTATCAAGCATGGAACAAATGCACAGGCATCTGTGAACGCATAAACATATATAAAATATAAAATATCACCCTGCATTGAAAAATTCAACTGTGAAAATGTTGCAAAATTACAGAAAAGCAGGCGGTATTTATTGTACTAGAACTGTTCAATTGTCTAAAGATTTCATCCATTTGAGACACTGATTATGAAAAGAAGAAATGCTAGAAGCCTGCCTTATGTCACTGGGAATGTTGTTCCATACCAGTGGACCAGTATATCAAAAACTTTTTTTAAACAATTCCTTCTTTGGCCTTGGTATAATGTAATTTTTACTTCTTATGGACCTTAAATTTGGAGTACCATCAGCATCTCTTTGGTGAAAGATATTGCTTAGATAGACAGGAATGGCTTTTCTGGATACTTTATACATCAATTTGGCCTTTCTAAGAAAGCCCTCTTTTGGAATCTTAAAAGTGTTGCTATGTTTGAATTGGATGTATTACACCAAATTACATTACAATAGTCCAGATATGGCTGAATATAACTTTTATAAACGATGACCCTATACTGAAGAGGAATGTATGTTTTCATTTTCCTCAGTAGCCAAAGAAAGAACCTTTTTGAAATGTGTTTAATGTGAATAGACCAAGTCAGATTGTTATCTATGAATACACCAAGAATTTTATCCTGAGAGGTCATATTAAGGCTCACATTGTCAAATAGAACCTGGAGTTTGTCGTTATCTAGCCTTGCTCATTTTTGTTGCATTGTAACTAGTAGGGGTTTCATTTTTTTTTCTGTATTTATCATCATACTGTTTTCCTTGCACCATACTTGAAGTCTGTTGAGAGCATCTTGTAAGTTATTTTCAAGTACCATATTGGTTTTATCCATCTCAGACAGTGTAGTATCATCTGCATAGAGGTCAGTGGAAGAAATTGAAGTTCCAATCTTAAGAGGTAAGTCACTGATAAACAGAATGAATAGCTCTGTGGTACACCACAATTAATATCTTTACTTTCAGAAAGTTGAGCATATGAAGATACTTTTTGCACTTTGTCGGTTATGTAAGAAGTAAACCAGTTTAGGGAGTTTTCACTGCATTGATAGATTTTTAGTTTTTCAAGCAAAATTTCATGGTCTACAAGATCAAAAAGCTTTACGAAAATCAAACATAACAGTGCCTACCATTTCTCCTTGATCTAATGCTTTCAGCCATTTGCCAATCAAAGATACAAGTGCAGTTTCAAAGAAGTGATTCTGTCAAAAGCCAGACTGATTATCATGAATAAGATCATAAATGTTCAAACAGTTGAGAAAAAAATCAAGTACATGTTTTTCAAGTAATTTGGAGAGACAAGGAAGGATAGAGATGGGTCTGCAGTTATTTACATCATCTTTTATTCCTGCTTTATGCAATGGTGTAACCTTGGCAGTTTTCCATGTTTGTGGAAATTTATTAGACCTAATACTTTCATTGCAAATGAAAGCTATACTCTCTACAATTGCAGGTGCAGCTACATTTAGTAGCCTTGGTCCAATCATATCAAGTCCTGTAGCTTTACAATCATCCATTTTTTAAAATATATTTCAACACAAATTCTGGATTCATTTCAGGAATTTCAAACTTTATATTATTTGGTAGTTTTCTGGCACAAAAGGTTTTGAGTCCAGATGATCAGATGAATTTCTGGGTTCTTTAAGTTTTTCAGCAATGTGAATGAAAATGTCGTTAAAAATATTTGAGATGTCAGTTGGATTATTGATATAAATGCTCTCATGATTGAGGGATAAAATTTCAGTTTTACTCTTACATTTGCCTGCACCAAACTCTGTAAACACTTTCCAGATAGCTTTCAGGTTATTTTGGTTTTCATCCAGCACTTTTTTTATAGTGTGCTTGTTTGACTTGACATATAATTTTATAAACATTATTCCTCCAAACTCTATATTCAGTTTGATTTCCTACTGATTTTGGCTGGTCTCTTTGCTTTATTGCTTCTAAAATTTCTGATGAGATCCAGCCTGGCTGGTGGTCTTTTTATATCCTGTGTGTTTTTAAAGGGGCATGTTTGTTCACTATACTGATGAACAGATTTGTCCAAGTATCTAAAACATCATCAATATCTTTAAAAGTTTGGACTGTATTCCATGGAATCGGTTTCAGATCTTCCAGGAATTAAACAGTATCAAAGTTTTGAAAAGATCTATTAGTTATGGATTTATGGATATTATTTTTTTTTATTTACCATTGACTTTGTGTGTTAGAAAAATTGCAGTGGTCACTTATACCAATCTTTGGAACCATTACTTCCAAAACATTTTCTTTTGTACATGTATTGGTATAATTATGATCTATAAGCATTTTAGAGGTAGATGTTACTCTGGTGGGTTCATTTACTAGTTGCTCCATACCTAACAAAGCAATACAATTCATCGAATTCACTTTTATTTGATCATTGAGATGGTCTCTATTTATATTGTCTAGAATGTAAAATTCTTTCTCTTCCATTTGAAATTTTGCTATGTTGAATACATTCTATTCAATGCAAATTTCAAACATGAATTTCAGATAAATCTTTAAAGAAATAGTCTCCTGGTTATTGATAATACTATCTCTTTCCAGTGCCAATACAGTAACATACATCCAAGCCTTTAAATCAATGACAGACCTACCATTTCAGTATAACACTATATTTCTCAATGCCAATATACACTTTAGTATCATACATCAAAGCCTTTAAATCAATGACAGACTTACCATTTCAGCTTGGAATGTAGCAAGATAGTACATGCCAGATTCATATGTATCTGAAAAAGACAGTATTGGAGTTTACTATATTTCATGTCTTACACCTGTCAAAAGAGTGCATCGACAATGTTTCTGATAACATTTATCACTAAATTCATGATTTTTAATGTACATTACACAAAAACTATTTAATGTACATTACACAAAACTATTTAATGTACATTACACAAAAACTATTTAATGTACATTACACAAAATCTATTTAATGTACATTACACAAACACTATTGAATGTACATTACACACGAATTATTTGCTTCAGAAATTATTTTTTTCTACAATTGCTTCCCAAAAATTTTCATCATCTAACTCCATGAAGGTTGACTAATTATCACATTGTCGGCTCTGTACCCACTCTGGAATGCCCAGTCTGAGATGTTTATTCTGCTAACACATTTTTGTTTCTAACATGTGGAGATCTGTTTGTCCAATGCAGGGTGCATGCATGCATGCATGTGTTCATGCATGCATGCATGCATGTCTGTGTATGGTTGGGTGTGCATGTGTGTGTGTGTGAATACAGTTTAATGGCACAACAACACAATCCAGGCTAAATAGTGCCTTATAAGTGTAAGTATCCCAAAAAGGCATGCAAAACATTAAATGGGCCAAAAAGAAAAATAAGGCTAAAATTCTAAAATACAAAGTTTTCTATGAATGTAAAACAATTATCTAAAAAGATCAAGGCATTTTCATCTGGAACATTATGATGCAATGCATCCCAGGTCAAAAAGGTTGACTCTTTGGCCTCTTTTTTATCTTATCTGATTCTGCTGAGATTCCAGCTGATTCATAGCTTCTCAAACTTCATTTAAAAATAATCATATTGATGATGTTATAATTCATTTTAAGTCTCACTTCTACTTTTATTTTGCAATACTTCAGTGTGAGCACAATACAGAACTACCTCACCATAAGACCCTACATTACAACAGTTTCAGCAAGTATGGTCATTGACCCCATTTCATTAATAAAATTATTTGTACTGTATCAGATACTTCATTATAAGGCAAACACACTATAAAGGGGTCTACTTTATGTGATACATCATTATAAGGCAAACACACTATAAAGGGGTCTACTTTATGTGATACTTCATTATAAGGCAAACACACTATAAAGGGGTCTACTTTATGTGATACTTCATTATAAGGCAAACACACTATAAAGGGGTCTACTATATGTAATACATCATTATAAGGCAAACACACTATAAAGGGGTCTACTTTATGTGATACTTCATTATAAGGCAAACAAACTATAAAGGGGTCTACTATATGTGATACTTCATTATAAGGCAAACACACTATAAAGGGGTCTACTTTATGTGATACATCATTATAAGGCAAACACACTATAAAGGGGTCTACTTTATGTGATACTTCATTATAAGGCAAGCACACTACAAAGGGGTATACTTTATGTGATACTTCATTATAAGGCAAACACACTATAAAGGGGTCTACTTTATGTGATACTTCATTATAAGGCAAACACACTATAAAGGGGTCTACTATATGTAATACATCATTATAAGGCAAACACACTATAAAGGGGTCTACTTTATGTGATACTTCATTATAAGGCAAGCACACTATAAAGGGGTCTACTTTATGTGATACTTCATTATAAGGCAAACACACTAAAGGGGTCTACTATATGTAA
Organism: Megalonaias nervosa; assembly: GCA_016617855.1. NCBI lineage: Eukaryota > Metazoa > Mollusca > Bivalvia > Unionida > Unionidae > Megalonaias > Megalonaias nervosa. The sequence continues at coordinate 74,420 of JAECUM010011089.1, read as the reverse complement.
TACATCATTATAAGGCAAGCACACTATAAAGGGGTCTACTTTATGTGATACTTCATTATAAGGCAAACACACTATAAAGGGGTCTACTTTATGTGATACTTCATTATAATGCAAACACACTATAAAGGGGTCTACTTTATGTGATACTTCATTATAAGGCAAGCACACTATAAAGGGGTCTACTTTATGTGATACTTCATTATAAGGCAAGCACACTATAAAGGGGTCTACTTTATGTGATACTTCATTATAAGGCAAGCACACTACAAAGGGGTCTACTTTATGTGATACTTCATTATAAGGCAAGCACACTACAAAGGGGTCTACTTTATGTGATACTTCATTATAAGGCAAGCACACTACAAAGGGGTATACTTATGTAATACTTCATTATAAGGCAAACACACTACAAAGGGGTCCACTATATGTCATACATCATTATAAGGCAAGCACACTATAAAGGGGTCTACTTTATGTGATACTTCATTATAAGGCAAACACACTACAAAGGGGTCTACTTTATGTGATACTTCATTATAAGGCAAACACACTACAAAGGGGTCTACTTTATGTAATACTTCATTATAAGGCAAGCACACTACAAAGGGGTATATTTCATGTGATACTTCATTATAAGGCAAGCACACTACAAAGGGGTATATTTCATGTGATACTTCATTATAAGGCAAGCACACTACAAAGGGGTATATTTCATGTGATACTTCATTATAAGGCAAGCACACTACAAAGGGGTATATTTCATGTGATACTTCATTATAAGGCAAGCACACTACAAAGGGGTCTACTTTATGTGATACTTCATTATAAGGCAAGCACACTACAAAGGGGTCTACTTTATGTGATACTTCATTATAAGGCAAGCACACTACAAAGGGGTCTACTTTATGTGATACTTCATTATAAGGCAAACACACTATAAAGGGGTCTACTTTATGTGATACTTCATTATAAGGCAAGCACACTACAAAGGGGTATATTTCATGTGATACTTCATTATAAGGCAAACACACTACAAAGGGGTATATTTCATGTGATACTTCATTATAAGGCAAGCACACTATAAAGGGGTCTACTTTATGTGATACTTCATTATAAGGCAAGCACACTACAAAGGGGTCTACTTTATGTGATACTTCATTATAAGGCAAACACACTATAAAGGGGTCTACTTTATGTGATACTTCATTATAAGGCAAGCACACTATAAAGGGGTCTACTATATGTAATACTTCATTATAAGGCAAGCACACTACAAAGGGGTCTACTATATGTAATCCTTCATTATAAGGCAAACACACTACAAAGGGGTATATTTCATGTGATACTTCATTATAAGGCAAGCACACTACAAAGGGGTATATTTCATGTGATACTTCATTATAAGGCAAGCACACTATAAAGGGGTCTACTTTATGTAATACTTCATTATAAGGCAAGCACACTACAAAGGGGTATATTTCATGTAATACTTCATTATAAGGCAAGCACACTACAAAGGGGTATATTTCATGTGATACTTCATTATAAGGCAAGCACACTACAAAGGGGTATATTTCATGTAATACTTCATTATAAGGCAAGCACACTACAAAGGGGTCTACTATATGTAATACTTCATTATAAGGCAAGCACACTACAAAGGGGTCTACTATATGTAATACTTCATTATAAGGCAAACACACTACAAAGGGGTCTATTATATGTAATACTTCATTATAAGGCAAGCACACTACAAAGGTGTATATTTCATGTAATACTTCATTATCAGGCAAACACACTACAAAGGGGTATATTTCATGTGATACTTCATTATAAGGCAAACACACTACAAAGGGGTCTACTTTATGTAATACTTCATTATAAGGCAAACACACTACAAAGGGGTCTACTTTATGTGATACTTCATTATAAGGCAAGCACACTATAAAGGGGTCTACTTTATGTAATACTTCATTATAAGGCAAGCACACTACAAAGGGGTCTACTATATGTAATCCTTCATTATAAGGCAAACACACTACAAAGGGGTATATTTCATGTGATACTTCATTATAAGGCAAGCACACTACAAAGGGGTATATTTCATGTGATACTTCATTATAAGGCAAGCACACTATAAAGGGGTCTACTTTATGTAATACTTCATTATAAGGCAAGCACACTACAAAGGGGTCTACTATATGTAATACTTCATTATAAGGCAAGCACACTACAAAGGGGTATATTTCATGTGGTACTTCATTATAAGGCAAGCACACTACAAAGGGGTATATTTCATGTGATGCTTCATTATAAGGCAAGCACACTACAAAGGGGTATATTTCATGTAATACTTCATTATAAGGCAAGCACACTACAAAGGGGTCTACTATATGTAATACTTCATTATAAGGCAAGCACACTACAAAGGGGTCTACTATATGTAATACTTCATTATAAGGCAAACACACTACAAAGGGGTCTATTATATGTAATACTTCATTATAAGGCAAGCACACTACAAAGGTGTATATTTCATGTAATACTTCATTATAAGGCAAACACACTACAAAGGGGTACTTCATTATCACTGTGATACTTCATTATAAGGCAAACACACTACAAAGGGGTCTACTTTATGTAATACTTCATTATAAGGCAAACACACTACAAAGGGGTCTACTTTATGTGATACTTCATTATAAGGCAAGCACACTACAAAGGGGTATATTTCATGTGATACTTCATTATAAGGCAAGCACACTACAAAGGGGTATATTTCATGTGATACTTCATTATAAGGCAAGCACACTACAAAGGGGTATATTTCATGTGATACTTCATTATAAGGCAAGCACACTACAAAGGGGGTGATACTTATTATCTTTATGTGATACTTCATTATAAGGCAAGCACACTACAAAGGGGTATATTTCATGTGATACTTCATTATAAGGCAAGCACACTACAAAGGGGTATATTTCATGTGATACTTCATTATAAGGCAAGCACACTACAAAGGGGTATATTTCATGTAATACTTCATTATAAGGCAAACACACTATAAAGGGGTATATTTCATGTAATACTTCATTATAAGGCAAACACACTATAAAGGGGTATATTTCATGTGATACTTCATTATAAGGCAAGCACACTATAAAGGGGTCTACTTTATGTGATACTTCATTATAAGGCAAACACACTATAAAGGGGTCTACTTTATGTGATACTTCATTATAAGGCAAGCACACTATAAAGGGGTATATTTCATGTGATACTTCATTATAAGGCAAGCACACTACAAAGGGGTATATTTCATGTGATACTTCATTATAAGGCAAGCACACTATAAAGGGGTATATTTCATGTAATACTTCATTATAAGGCAAACACACTATAAAGGGGTCTACTTTATGTAATACTTCATTATAAGGCAAACACACTATAAAGGGGTCTACTTTATGTAATACTTCATTATAAGGCAAGCACACTATAAAGGGGTATATTTCATGTAATACTTCATTATAAGGCAAGCACACTATAAAGGGGTATATTTCATGTGATACTTCATTATAAGGCAAACACACTATAAAGGGGTATATTTCATGTAATACTTCATTATAAGGCAAGCACACTACAAAGGGGTATATTTCATGTGATACTTCATTATAAGGCAAGCACACTATAAAGGGGTATATTTCATGTGGCTCATGGACAGCATTATTATGAAGGAGTACTGCACAAATGTATTTATCTATGTATAACATACATCCCACAGTAGAGAGCATAAAACAGACCCAGATCTGCCATCCCATGATTCAACAGCAGATAAGGGTCTACATCAGAGTTGCCTTTATCCATGTGTAACACACACCCAACTGTAAACAGCATTACCATAGACCCAGATTTACCATCACATAATGCAACAGCTAATCAGGTCATGTAAGCATTACAGACAGATAAAAATAGTATTTCTCTTTATATCATGATATTTCTAGCTTTTATTGAATATTATAAAACACACTGCTCTGGTGGCCTAGTGGTTAGAGCATCCACCTCAGATGCAGAAGGCTGTGTGTTTGAACCCCACCCGAGTCATACCAAAGACTTCTAATAATGGTACTAACAGTTGCCTTGCTAGGCACTCAACATTAAGAGGTTAGTGTTAGGACTGGTCAGCCTGGTGTCAGGATAATGAAACTGGGTGGGACATCATTCTACATGTATGTGGCATGATGCCTCAGTGCTAGATGTCACTATAAACTGCCACACTGCAGACATCATAGCAATATGGCTGGAAAATTGTTAAATCTACATTAAAAGTCCAAATCACACACACGCACACACACACACACACACACACACACACACATTTTAAAACAAGTTTTATTTAGTTTGCATTGAACTAACTATTCAGTGTTTTTCCATAATGAATGTAGATAAGGTTATAGTGTAGCCAAACTTTTGCAAGAACTTGCCAATGATGTCACATGGAACTACTGAAGTTACCACAAATCATAAGATCTGGAGGTGCTGAGGGTGGGGAATCAAGTTAACACAAATCATGAGATCTGGAGGTGCTGAGGGTGGGGAATCAAGTTAACACAAATCATAAGATCTGGAGGTGCTGAGGGCGGGGAATCAAAGTTGGGGATCTGGAGGTGCTGACGGCAGGGAATCAAACTGAGGCTTTAAATTAGATGTATTTAATCAAGAGTTCATTTTACATCAAGACTCAAAGATCCTCTATTTGAAAGCAACATGTTTAAATATTGATGATGCATAATTTCTTACAGAAATCATGTTTAATCAACACAATAACAAAGAGTTAGATTTTTGCCACCATAATTGGCAATACAATGTAACAGCTCTTTTTATGTTGCTGTATCAAGTGATGTCTTAATGAAGTAATCATGAATGGGATTCATTCATTGAGAATTTATGATGAGCCATCAATATGAATAAGATATCACATTATGTTTCAGTATTTATTCGAATGATGTGTATAAAATGATATTGTTTATGTTGTCATTGGGTATAAAGTATATAATAAGTATGTTATTAAATCTGTACTGCACAATATTCATGTTCTGGTTGATTAACAAGCTTGCTAAATCAATTTGCCAAATCACATGAAAATTTTCCAGTGCAAATTCAGTAATCCATACTTATTCCATCATATCATGGATGTAATTTGTATTAAATATGACCAAGATTGATGCATAGACATGTATGTGATAATGAAATTCCACCAAATGGATGTAATTTGTATTAAATTTGACCAAGATTGATGCATAGACATGTATGTGATAATGAAATTCCACCAAATGAATTCAAGGTCAGTGTAATCAATTAATTTTTAACCACTACATGCCTTTACTTTGGTGAAAACTTAATTGTGTAATATTATTATTCATATTTGACAATATTTTAACTGTTCTAGTGATGATGTACAAGTATGCTAAGTTTCATCCCTATATTTCAAATGACTTCAAAGTTGTAGAGAAAGTGCAATGGAAAATGTAAAATACTGATCGATGGCCTTGACCTGGCATCCTCTATATATAACATGACACACCTTCTAGTGATGACGAATAAGCATACCAAGTAATGAAAGTTAATCTTAAATGGGTTGAAAGTTAGAGCAAAAGGAAAATGTCATGAAAAAATAAAATATTTAATCCTGACCTTAATCTTGAAAATAGAATGCCCGGTGTGTCGCTACACAAATAGGATGCCCGGTGTGTCGCTACACAAATAGGATGCCCGGTGTGTCGCTAGGATGCCCGGTGTGTCACTACACAAATAGGATGCCCGGTGTGTTGCTACACAAATAGGATGCCCGGTGTGTCGCTACACAAATAGGATGCCCGGTGTGTCACTAGGATGCCCGGTGTGTCACTACACAAATAGGACGCCCGGTGTGTTGCTACACAAATAGGATGCCCGGTGTGTCGCTACACAAATAGGATGCCCGGTGTGTCGCTAGGATGCCTGGTGTGTCGCTACACAAATAGGATGCCCGGTGTGTATCTACACAAATAGGATGCCCGGTGTGTCACTGCACAACTCACCTAGTGAGGTGCTACAAGTATACTATCCTTCATCCTTTGATCTCAAATGGCTTTCAAGTTGATGAGCAGAAGGGACAGTATAATGGAAAATGTAAACTACTGAGATGTGACCTGAATCTTGATGATAGCATTCCAATCATGGTACACAAAATGTGACCTAGTAAGTATGCACCAGTATACCAAATTTCATCCCTTGAAATCAAAAGATTTTAAAGTTGGATAAAAAAAAGGGATGGATATGTGGAAATGCTGATACTATGTCTCCCACTTTCTTCTAAATGATGGGGAACAACATTTCATGACACTGAAGGTAAAGTAATTACATATCTAGCTTCTTCAAGCCTCTGTTTACATGTTTCAGCTGGCAAGCTCTTCCAAAGTGAAACAAACTTTGAATGTACTTCTCGTGGCAATGTACCTTTTATACTGTTAGCTTAGTCATCTATCACCATTCACCAGCATCCCACACATTAGCATTATTTGCCCAGTTTTAGCTTAAAGATACCATACACTAGTTTTATTGAATGCAGCTAGTTGTTTACATCTCACTCTCTGCAGACGCGACAAAATAGTTAAGCCTTACCTATGGATTGGCCATCATCCCAGAATAACTCTCCACTGGCTTGGCCTTTGCTATCAAGGGCCACAAGTAGCTTCATTGGATTCTGACGACTTAAAATGAAAAGAGAAAAAATGTTTGCATTTGTATTTTATAAAATTATTTCTCAATCTTAAAGGTTTATCTTGACATTTTGACACCTGTATTAAACTGGCCAACCACAAACTGCCACTCATTCTGATACACTGAACAATCAGCATGAGAGGTAAGCAACAGGTCTATAGCCACTTTATCTTGTGACATTTCACTCAATCCAAGCAATTAAAACATTAACAACGGGGTATCTGTCTATTTACTAAATCAAGTGATAAACAATATCCAAGTTGTGGTCATTGTAAGAACATGTGCCTTGTGTGAGGTGGATCAAAGCTTGTGTGTGATCACTGTAGGAACATGGGTCTTGCCTGAGGTGGATCAAAGCTTGTGTGTGATCAATGTAAGAACATGGGCCTTGCCTGAGGTGGATCAAAGCTTGTGTGTGATCAATGTAAGAACATGGGTCTTGCCTGAGGTGGATCAAAGCTTGTGTGTGATCATTGTAAGAACATGGGCCTTGCCTGAGGTGGATCAAAGCCTGTGTGTGATCAGTGTAAGAACATGGGCCTTGCCTGAGGTGGATCAAAGCTTGTGTGTGATCAGTGTAAGAACATGGGCCTTGCCTGAGGTGGATCAAAGCCTGTGTGTGATCAGTGTAAGAACATGGGCCTTGCCTGAGGTGGATCAAAGCTTGTGTGTGATCAGTGTAAGAACATGGGCCTTGCCTGAGGTGGATCAAAGCTTGTGTGTGATCATTGTAAGAACATGGACCTTGCCTGAGGTGGATCAAAGCTTGTGTGTGATCAATGTAAGAACATGGACCTTGCCTGAGGTGGATCAAAGCTTGTGTGTGATCAATGTAAGAACATGGGCCTTGCCTGAGGTGGATCAAAGCTTGTGTGTGATCATTGTAAGAACATGGGCCTTGCCTGAGGTGGATCAAAGCTTGTGTGTGATCAATGTAAGAACATGGACCTTGCCTGAGGTGGATCAAAGCTTGTGTGTGATCAATGTAAGAACATGGGCCTTGCCTGAGGTGGATCAAAGCTTGTGTGTGATCATTGTAAGAACATGGGCCTTGCCTGAGGTGGATCAAAGCTTGTGTGGGATCAATGTAAGAACATGGGCCTTGCCTGAGGTGGATCAAAGCTTGTGTGTGATCAATGTAAGAACATGGGCCTTGCCTGAGGTGGATCAAAGCTTGTGGCCAGTGATCAGCTGAGTGACAAAATAGTCAAAAAAAATAACATTAGTATGTATGTAAGAATAGTCATTGGAAATTAACATTAGTATGTATGTAAGAATAGTCATTGGAAATTAACATTAGTATGTATGTAAGAATAGTCATTGGAAATTAACATTAGTATGTATGTAAGAATAGTCATTGGAAATTAACATTAGTATGTATGTACAAAGTCCACTAAAACAGCAGAGAAAAATGTATTTAAAGAAACCTTTACACATGCACTTTTTAGTATTATTTTCACTCATTATAGTGGTTGGTGTTTATAGCAACAACTGATAAATCAGCACATATAACAGTAAACTACAGAGTACATAGCTTTAAAGATACATAATGTTCAAGCATTTCCTACAGCCTGTGCTTTTAGATTTGTAAGCCACTTTGACTGTAAATAGAATGATAAATAAATACTCAATTTAATCAGTAGATAAATGATGAGAGATTGATAATGTCTTTATTATTTCCTCAATGATACAATCATTGACATAAAAACACATAAAATGAATTGAAAACTAAGTAATAAAATACCAAACATCAAACACAAAATACCCTTATTAACAAAGCTGAATATACACTCTTTATCCAGTATGAAAATAAAGGAGAAAATGGATACTGTTAGGAAATTATGAATAGTCATTTGATTATTCTACAGGTTAAAGGTGTAAAAAGAGCTAGATGATAAAAGTATGAAAGCTAACACATGTTCAGAACATACATGTACATGTACCTTTTAAAGAAATAAATGGAATAACAAAACAATATATGTCAACCTGGTGCAGTCAAATGTTTTATGTATACCTGTTCCACATGGAAGCAACAGTTGTCATACAAAACTGACTGAAATACACAATTTGATTCTTACTAACAAGAGCGATCAAATCATGAATAATCTTTCCCAAATGAGAATCAATATCTGACAGCAAATTTCCCAAATGAGTACTGACAAATTCAATATCTGACAGCAAAATTAAGAATGAATATATATATATATATATATATATATATATATATATATATATATATATATATATATATATATATATCAATAATTCATCAATAATAACAAAAGAGCAAGATGGAATCTGTTTAAAATCAATAAATCAAATCCCAGGATTTTTAGAATTAGAGATCAATACATACACAGTAAGCATCTGTGATTTTTGCTGCTCAGTGTTTACATAGTCATTTATACTGTTTGCCATACCTAGCACTTGTACTAAGTGCAAAATATTCAAGCAGGAGAGTTAACCATATCAGATCCAAATTTAGAAATTTTAGATTTTACAAGACCACCATTTATACAACTGCTTGCTTTCTAGTGTTTGTGTGTGGATGCTTTGTAAATTAGAAAATTACCAGATAAATCATTAGGAAGATCATGTAGACCAGATAAATCAATAGGAAGGGCATCTAGTCCAGATAAATCAATAGGAAGGGCATCTAGTCCAGATAAATCAATAGGAAGGGCATCTAGTCCAGATAAATCATTAGGAAGGGCATCTAGTCCAGATAAATCAATAGGAAGGGCATCTAGTCCAGATAAATCAATAGGAAGGGCATCTAGTCCAGATAAATCAATAGGAAGGGCATCTAGTCCAGATAAATCAATAGGAAGGGCATCTAGTCCAGATAAATCATTAGAAAGGGCATCTAGTCCAGATAAATCAATAGGAAGGGCATCTAGTCCAGATAAATCATTAGGAAGGGCATCTAGTCCAGATAAATCAATAGGAAGGGCATCTAGTCCAGATAAATCATTAGGAAGGGCATCTAGTCCAGATAAATCATTAGAAAGGGCATCTAGTCCAGATAAATCAATAGGAAGGGCATCTAGTCCAGATAAATCATTAGGAAGAGCATCTAGTCCAGATAAATCATTAGGGCATGAGTGACTGGTGATGACAAATTAAAAGAATAATTTACTAATTAGTAGCATTAAAAAATTACCAAACAACTTTGTTTCACTATTTGTGCAAGGTAAAATCTGCATTGTGTACCAGCTTTAATCCATGAATATATGTTATGTATATTCAGTTTGTATTGTGTGACTGACTTTTGTCCATAACTGTAGTTTGGGTATACCTGACTAATGTCTTTTTTATAAACAACATATTACATAGCTAATTCTTGTCTATGATTGTAGATTATATATTGATTATTATTATTTGTGGACAAACATGTTTACTTTATTATAAGTTCTAAATACAGCCTTGATTCTGACCATAGAAGATTCCAGAAACAAGTTTTGTTTACAGTTTGATGGAAATTTCCATTAAGATGAATCTCATCCTGGCCCCCATATTGTGTCATATGTTTTTTTATATATTGGAGAAGTAAACAGAAATTCTTTATTCCTATATTAAACTTCACTTGTGTTCAGATTTAATTCGAGAGGAATCTTTCATTTACATTATTCATTGGAATTACAAAGTGCTCATTAATAATTTAGGACTAAATCACTATTTTGGGATTATTGTGAATACATTTAGAGATATTCTGGGTTATATCATTGTGATACATCAAACTGTTAGCATATCAACACTATTCCAGGTTTTGGGTACATCAGCACTTTCAAACATTGGAACTCATTTAGAATACCATTGGAATTCATTCGGAATACTCTATACTTTTTGACTTTCACTTTGCATTCTAGGCAAATAAATTATTTGTTTATTTTTACTAAACTTGTTGTATTTTGCTCTTTTCTGTTACGTAGTTTAATACCATAAAGTCATAATAGAAAACTGCTGGCTTATATGGGATAGGAATTTCATTAAAATATATCAGAAAACTTCAATTTGTTTTTGAAATTTAAATTCACTTGGTTTGAGAATTGTTTATAGTCCCTGGTAATTAATTTTCAGATATTTGAGAGATCTTTAGTGAAACCAACAAGTTTTCATCTAAAGTGGAGATCTTTTTTTTAAATCCTAACAAGGAAGGGTTAGAGTCCTTGGCAAATTTATTCAGTTTGCCAGACTGTTGGATGATTCTGAAGTGAAGGCTTCTTTGATGAAGAAAGAAATAAATGGTGGTTGCACAGAGGTAGGAACATGCAATGAGAGCCTAAGGGGAAATACCCATGCCACCTGCTTTCTCACATACTCATTTCAACCAGCAAACAGAAGGGTGTAACCAAAGGAGAAGGCAGAGTCACCACATGGTGTGGTTTAAGAGAAAAATTGCAGGAGCATGTCTCTTCTAATCAAGCTGAGGTGACAAAAAGTGATTAGGGCATTGCCATCATGTGGTGAGCAGCCCTATTGACTACCTTGGCAATATGGCATACTGATTCCAAGGCATGGTAACTTCTGGCCTTCTCAGCTAGGCTAAAGACTGCAAGAAATGGAACTCTGAATAGGGAGGAAGTCAACACACTGACCACTTAGATGTGGCATTGCCATTTTATCATAGAATGAAGAAGACATGTTAAAGCAGTAATATCTTTATTTAGGGAACACATTGGTACATGATTTGTACCAGTGTGGTGACAAAGTTCTACATAAATTATTCACCAATAAGAAGGTTCTTGAATTACTGGAGTCACAACTTTTATGTGAGAGATGCCAAGTAATTTGTTTGATGACTGTGGTAAAATTCTGATGGACCAATGTTCATTATCTTCATAAAAAAAGTCCTTGCCATTGTATGTAGTATTGATACCCTTGTATGTAGTAATGGCTGTACTTGTATGTAGTAATGGCTGTCTTTGTATATAGTAATGGCTGCCCTTGTATGTAGTAATGGCTGCTATTGTATGTAGTATTGACTGCCCTTGTATGTAGTAATGGCTGCCACTGTACATAGTAATGGCTACCCTTGTATGTAGTAATGGCTGCTCTTGTATGTAGTAATAGCTGTCTTTGTATGTAGTAATGGCTGCCTTTGTATATAGTAATGGCTGTATTTGACTGTAGTATTGGCTGTCACTGTATGTAGTAATAGCTGTCTTTGTATGTAGTAATGGCTGCCTTTGTATATAGTAATGGCTGTATTTGACTGTAGTATTGGCTGTCACTGTATGTAGTAATAGCTGTCTTTGTATGTGGTAATGGCTGTCCTTGTATGTAGTAGTGACTGCCTTTGTATACATTATTGGCTGCCACTGTATGTAGTAATGGCTGCCATTGTATGTAGTAATGGCTGCCCTTGTAATGTAGTAATGGCTGCCCTTGTATGTAGTTATGGCTGTCTTTGTATGTAGTAATGGCTGTCTTTGCATGTAGTAATGGCTGCCCTTGTATGTGGTTTTGACTGCCTTTGTATGCAGTGTTGGCTGCCACTGTATGTAGTATTGGCCACAACTGTATGAAGTAATGGCTGCCCTTGTATGTAGTAATGGCTGCCATTGTATGTAATATTGACTACAACTGTATGTAGTATTGATCACCCATGTATGTAGTATTGGCTGCCCATGTATGTAGTATTGATTGCCCTTATATGTAGTATTGATTGCCCTTGTATGTAGTATTGACTGCCCTTGTATGTAGTATTGGCTGCCCTTGTATGTAGTATTGGCTGCCACTATATGTAGTATTGGCTACCACTGTACATAGTAATGGCTGCCCTTGTATGTAGTACTGGCTGCCATTATATGTAATATTGGCTGCCACTGTACATAGTAATGGCTGCCCTTGTATGTAGTACTGGCTGCCATTATATATAGTATTGGCTGTCACTGTACATAGTAATGGCTGTCCTTGTATGTAGTGCTGGCTGTCATTGTATGTAGCATTGGCTGCCACTGTATGTAGTATTGGCTGCCTTTGTATGTAGTATTGGCTGCCACTGTAGGTCATAATGACTGCCCTTGTATGTAGTACTGGCTGCCATTGTATGCAGTATTGTTGCCCTTGTATGTAGTATTGGCTGCCAGTGGAAGAGGATAAAGTGAGTACTCCAACTGAGGTAAAATTCTGTATATCTTTTTGACTGCTGCATTAAAACTGAATTCTGTCTTTTCATAGTTGGATAGGAATGTGAAGGCAAATCCATGTCAGCCCCTCTCATCAAACTGAGAGGGGTGTCTTCATCCTGTATGCTACATGTCCAAGGTTTGGCATTGTTTGATATGCTAGTAGGGCCAGCCAAGTCATGTCAATCATGGAGTGTAGTCCAGCTGGCGAATGCTGGTCAGGCATGCTCAATTAGGCCAGACTGAATGAAGGATCCAATTGTCATGCCAGTTTGATGTGTATGGTCTGCTGGGTGAATGATGCCATCACTGTAGGAAATGTTTCTGATGTGCTGTTCACCAGACCTCAATGATAGATTTGCGATTGCTGTAAATGCACACTGGTTGTCAAGATGGCTGAACTGGTTGGACACCATGTAGGACAGCACACAGTGAATGAAATATAACTTGCAGTTCAGTCCAGCAAGCAGAGTGGGCAGCCTAACTGGGTTACAAATGATCCTAGTTTCACCCAACTCAATATCAACATCCTAAATGTCAAATCTTGTTGTAGTCAAAGCATATCATATGCAGTTCCAGTCTAGCTTGAGTGGAATTGATTGGTGTGGACCTGAAGTAATCTTCACCATTGGTGCTGTTTTAGGAATCTTTATCGGGGATGGGAGTGGCATCTTGTTGTCCGCCATAAAACTGGTCAAATATTTTGAATTCAGATGAATGCTTACAACTTGGAAGATTTAGAACATGCCCTTTTCTCATTGCCATTCAATTTACTTCTCAAGATGTTTGACCAAACATCTGCCCTTGGGCAAACATAGCACATATGCTACATGGGCATGAGGAAGAACATTTTGTGCAGGCAAGGCATGTCTTATGGTTGTCTTCCACAATTTTAAAATGTCTGCACTTCTTGCACTTAAATGACATCTCTATAATGAAAAACAAACAAGTGCATACAAAAATATACAAATTATTCAAACTGATGAACTCACATTACTGACATGACCTCAGAAATGTGCATCAAACCAAACTTCAATGGTGGAGCACAATTACACCATTGAAAACTTGAGTGTCATTATTCAATTGTGGGCAGTGGTACAGGTCCATTGGATCCGTACAGGATGGAATAAGACGCTCCCGCCCCCACGAGTCTCCCAACTAAGGGTAAAATAGTGTGATGATAGCACAGCATCACTGGGCAAAAGTCTTCCTCGATGAAGTCAACAGCCAGGGTGGAATGGCTCCAAGATGAGCTCAACGACCATGTGCTCAGGGCCAAGGTGTGCCACATTATATCAGTGGAGTTTGGCTGTGGTCATCCAGTCTGGAGAGGGATGGGCTCTGCCAGGCTGTATCTTGCCCTTGACACACCACATGAAGACAACTAACAATTTTTCCATACCGGATCGGTCACAGCCTGGGTCAACAATGACAGCGCCTTCCCGAATTCTGTCGCAGCCTGGGTCAACAATGACAGCGCATTCCGCTGCACACCAGGACAGAGGTGACAAGTATGCTACTGGTGACCCCACTACCAAGATCCATGGGAGAAACAACATCATCATCGGTACATAGAACATTAGAACACTGAGAGCTGTGGGAAAGTTGAAAGAACTTTCACATGAGTTGGAGAGGTACAACTGGGACATTATTGGTCTCTGCGAAGTGCGCTGGAAAAACTTTGGTGAAATAACAACAGATGAAGGGCATAAGCTCTACTTCAGCGGAAGAGGGGACAAACACAATCATGGCATTGGATTTCTTGTCCACAAGAGCATTGTGAACAGCATTATGGGTTGCTGCCCAATCTCAAGCAGGTTCATTACCATCTGCCTGAGAGCAAATCCCTTCAACATCACAATCATACAGTCCTTAATGCACTCACATCTAACTATAATGACAACAAACTGGAGAATTTTTATAACCAACTGCAACATGTCATTGACAACTCACCCAAGAAGGACATTCTATTTGTACAAGGAGACTGGAATGCAAAGGTGGGAGTTGATTCACAGACAAACTGGCAAAGCATCTGTGGACCCTCCTGCAATGCAGAAATAAATGAAAGAGGACTCAGGCTCTTGGAGTTTGCTGCCTACAACAATCATGTGCTAGCCAAGGTATTTGGACCTCACAAAGCATCTTGAAGATGGACCTGGCACTGTCCAGATGGACAACATCACAACCAGATTGACTACATCTTGGTGACAAAAACGATTCTGCACAGGACTGAATATCGCCAGAACACAAAGTTTTCCAGGGGCAGATACCGGAAGTGACCATGATTTATTAATGACAATGTTTTGCCTCCACCTGAAAATGGTCAAAAAGCCTAACCAAACCAGAATCAGATTTGACCTTGAAAAATTGAAAGATCCAAAAGTCGCAGAAGCCTTCCATGCAATGATAGGTGATAAATTTGCACCTTTGACACTGACCTAGAGTCTTTAACAACCACATTCAACACAGATGTGACTAGCACAGCTAGTGAGATCATTGGCAAATATCATCAAACAAAGAAACCTTGGGTCACAACAGATGTCCTTGAACTATGCAACAAAAGAAGAGAACTGAAAAAGGGAAAAAGAGATCATGAAGGAACTAGAAAATACAGAGACATAAACAACGTGATCAGGAAAAGCATGAAAAAGGCAAAGGAATCCTGGATAGAAAGACAGTGCTGCAAAATCGAAGACAGTCTGAGTAGAAAATGACAGCAAAATGGCATATCAACTGGTGAAAAGATCTCACAACCCATAAACAAGGTAAAACTACCACCATCCAAGACAAATCAGGAAAATGCCTCACAGAAGATCAAGAGATCCTCAAGCAATGGACAGAATACTGCTCAGAACTGTACAGTCATAAGACCCAAGGAGATCCAGCAGTACTAAATTGCCCTGAGGTAGAAGAAATTGATGACAACCACATTCTTCATAAAGTAGTAGAAAGGAAAGTCAGCCGGCATTGACAACATACCAGCAGAGCTCAAACAAGCAGGAGGAGAAGAGATGGTTACAGTCCTAACAACAATCTGCAACAAGATATGGCAGACAGGAGAATGACCCACCAATGGACTCAACCCTTGGTCATCATGCTGCCCAAGTAAAGAAACCTACAACTATGCCAAAACTACAGAATCATCAGTTTGATCAGTCACCCGAGCAAAGTCATGCTGAAGATAATTCTCAACAGACTAAAGCCTCAAGCAGAGAAAATTATTGCTGAAGAGCAGGCAGGCTTCTGAGCAGGAAGGAGCACCACAGAACAAATCTTCAATCTCAGACTCCTTTGCAAAAAATACCTTCAGCATCAGCAGAATCTATACCATGTCCTTATAGATTTCAAAAAGGCCTTTGATAGGGTATGGCATGCTGCCTTATGGGCAACTATGAGGAAGTAAATCATCAGCTCAAACCTGGTAAAGGTTGTTGAGCACCTCTATGACAAAGCCACCAGTGCTGTTCTCATCAATGGCAGCAGAGGGGATTGGTTTCAAACAACAGTTGGAGTCAGACAGGGATGTATACTGTTGCCTGCACTCTTCAACATTTTCCTGGAAAGGATAATGGAGGATGCCTTACATGACCACAAGGGCACTGTCAGCATTGGAGGAAGAACAATCACCAACCTTCGCTTCGCAGATGATATTGATGGTTTAACAGGAGATGAAAAAGAATTGGCTGACTTGGTTGAGCACCTCAACACAACCTCCACAGCATACGGTATGGAGATTAGCGCTGAAAAACCAAACTGATGACAAACAACACCAATGGCATCAGTGCAGAAATAAAGGTCAGTGGACAGAAGCTGGAAAGAGTCACAAGCTTCAAGTACTTGGGATCAATTATCACAGATGAAGGCTCCAAACCAGAAAGATACCAGCATTGCTTTTGGTTCCAAAATAAGGCTGATGAGCTTGATTGTCATATCCATCTTTCTGTATGCTTGTGAAACACGGACGCTCACATCAGATCTACAAGAAGGATTCAAACCTTTGAAATGAGATGCTACTGCAAGATCTTGGACATCTCATACATTGACCATGTAACCAATGAAGAAGTCCACAACAGGATCCAATGAGCCATCGAATCCTATGAAGACCTCTTGATTACTGTAAAAAAGTGCAAACTGAAGTGGTACGGTCATGGGATTTGGAGATTCCCAAAGGGCAGTAGAGAACAGGGAAAGATGGAGAGAATTGGTTGTAAAGTCAACTGTGGTGTCCCAACGACCTCTTGGGTTAAGGGATTGATGATGATGATGAGTCCATTTCACATGGACAACACGAACTGGTAAACGATGCAAGATACGGATAATTTCAACAGGTAAAATGCACCTGTTATATTTAACAGGATGGACAAAACTGACTGTGAATTGTGACGGGTTCTTTGGATGCACTGTTCACATTTGCAAGTGAAAGTTGAAACTATTAAACATCTGGTTTAAAGATGGCCACCTGACAAAAACAAGAGTTAATCTGGATGAGTTACTTCCCTTTGTATATTATTTAGAGAGAAAAACATTTTTTTTCATCTTTCAGGGAGAGTTGGTTTCGGAAGTAGCAAAGAGTAATTTTCTAATGTTAATGTGATCAGGTAATGTATGTGATAAAGAAACATAGTCAAGTTATATAGTACAATCCATCAATTAAGAGAAACACAAACTGTCAGTATAATATAGTAATGTCCTTGTGACATCTGAAATAATTACTGTACTCCACATAACTATCTTCATGTCAAGAAACAGACACAGTGTAAGCACATCTATGGGAAACAACATGGCCTGAGATTGTCTCCATGTCAAGAAGCAGACACAGTGTAAGCACATCTAAGGGAAACAACCTGGCCTGAGACTGTCTTCAAGTCAAGAAGCATAGTGTAAACACATCTAAGGGAAACAACCTGGCCTGAGACTAGCTTTATTAAGCAGCAATATAATGGTACACTGTCTCACTATTTTATAAATTATAGCCTTACAAAAAAATTATATAGAGCTGAGGCAGAAGACATCATCACATCTATGTCACATTTTTTTCTCCAGAATCTAGTTCTATGATACCACTTTCAACAGACCGCTCCGGTGGCCTAGTGGTTAGAGCGTCCGCCTCGGATGCGGGAGGTCGTGGGTTCGATCCCCCGGTCGAGTCATACCAAAGACTTACAAAAATGGTACTAACAGCTGCCTCGCTTGGCGCTCAGCATTAAGAGGTTAGTGTTAGGACTGGTCGGCCTGGTGTCAGGATAATGTGACTGGGTGGGACATCATGCTAAATGTCTGCGGCATGATGCCCCAGTGCTAGACATCACTATAAACTGCCACACTGCAGACATCGTAGCGATATGACTGAAAAATTGTTAAAGCTACGTTAAAAATCATAATCACATCACATCACATCACCACTTTCAACAAATTTGTCAGGAAACTGTGTTATCTTATTTATATACTTACATACCATGATTCATTTGAAGAAAGTTTAATATAACTAATCTTACTGACAAATATTTTGGCCTTTTTAAAAAAAATTAAGCTTTTTAAATTCTGGATTTTTCACAGTAATTTTGATAATCATTTGCATCTGATTTTAATATTCCATTCTTGGGCTGAGAGAAATGAAATTAATAAATTTGTTTCAACTTTCATGATTTTGCTTTGCTTGATAAATTTAAAGATTGCAAATATAGTCCTTTTCACACAATTTGGTCTGTGATGGAATGGAGTTATCTCCATGTTATTTACAATCTAATCAGCTTTAAATAATTACCATGATTTGATCATTATTTCCATCATTTGATTACCTTTTGAGCTCATTGATGCAACCAAAAAACCCACAATGTCAAATACTTCTTACCTGAAATGGGTGTTGTTAGCTGGTCTTTGCTGTGGCAGACATGTACCTCCTCTAACAAAAAGCTCAGTCTTGGAGGTAGCATTCACATGAATGTTTTTGTTTACTGGTCCAATAAAACGTTCACCCTGTAGGAGAAGTAAAGTAAATTTTCTGGTACTTTGCAATTCTTGTCAATAGATGCAAGATATCTATAAAGCTTGGTGTGAATGAAAAATTAATGGTATTGTGCTGAAATTAATTTTCTACTTTCAGTCAGCATCCTTGACCTTTCACTCCAAAAGTAATAGGCTTCTTCCTTATCCAAAGTGCAGACAACTTAAATTATTGTGAAGAAAAGGAGAACCTAATGGACAGCCCAATAATATACTCCATCTAAAGGTGTGCAAAGAAATTTTTGCTTTCAAAACCCCGAGCTAATGTAAATCAAAGTTTATTACAGCCAAGGTTTTCATTCCTGTGCCACAGATTCTCATTACTACTGTTAATAATGTAGTGCTGCATGAATTTTTTCTATGTTGCCATGAAAACCCTTTCAGTGGACTGGCAAATGAATGATAATTATCAATAGAAATTTATTATGATATGATTTATACTTTACTAAATGAACTAAACAAAGCCCTAAAGGTTTGTGACCATCCACAACTTTCAGATACTTTATGCACTGGCAACAATTAGTGCTATTTGTATGCTTGCAATATTTATGGTTGTTGTCTCATTTAGCAAAATGTTTTTTTGATTTCTCTTAATACCATCGTATTTTCAAGTACTGTTTTAGCTCACCCATACATGTGATTCTACTGGTCATAGGTCAAAAATACCATCTAAAAGCCTGTTTGTGGCACATGCCATTTTACAGTCAAATCTAATGCTTTTTGAAAATTAAAAGAATTTTTAACAATGTAAAAATGAAACCTGATATTTTAATGTGTTCTATCAATACATTAGAGAAACCAGACAGAATTGTTAAAGAACAGCTAACACATGCATGCAGCAAGCTGACAGTTTATTACCCTAATGATATAACTAAGGCCAAATATAGAATGTTTATTGAGATGTTATAAGTAATAAAGGGAACAGAGGTGGTCCATGATATCTTCTGAGCCTCTGGTGAAAATTAGCTAACCTCTGGCAAAGGAGAGATAAAATAGAATGACCAACCATAAAAAATTATGTTGGGAGACACATTAGAGTCAGCATTTTGATTTTTTCTCTTATTGAATTGTTATAGCATTGAATTGTTATAGCACTGAATTGTTGTAGCATTGTTCTAGATTTTTTCAGAGCGATGTTTAAGAACAGCTGTAACATGTTTTATTCAATCATGTAAAAATGCCAAAATGTATGCTTTCTCCCAATACTATCAAACAACTGGTTAAGAAATATTACAAGTTCAACAATTCTGGATATCAGAGTTTTAAGCATGTGCAGGCATGTATCAAAGGTCATGTAGCAAAGGGCATGTTGCAGAGGTCATGTAGTAACGGACATGTAGCAAAGGTCATGTGTTTGCATTATATGTTTCAAAGGTATGTATCTTTAGTATTTCATAAACTATCTGAACTTTTTAAACACATAAATTAAGTTCAAGTCATGGATAAAAATATCAGTTAAAATATATTACAAGGTAATTAATTTTAAAGTTGGCATAAATTGTTCATAAACACATCAATACATTATGTACTTTGACATTGTTTATTTCAAGTCTAAGTTAATCTTTATTGGTTTTATTTACAGTGGTGATCTGAGCCCTGAAGAGATAGCAGCCCTTCGGGTCAGTCTCATGAATACATCGTAAGTCCAAGTCAGGAGCTTCCTCATCCTGAGCATGGCTGTCCCATCGTGGACACATTCTGATACTGACACAGACAGGACATTATTCATTCTTCAAAATATACAAAGTGATTCAATGGGAAATTTGGACCAGAAAAGGACTGATAGCCTGTTAAGTGTGAAGCTTAATAATTACAATGAAGATCACTAGACCGTGATCTTGTGAAGGAAATTAAAAATGCTATTGCATTTTATATAAAGAAATCTTTGCAGTGATCTACAGGATAAATAACTCTTCCTTTATCATTTAATTAATTATCATTTAATTAACAATATACTGACTCATTATATTAATTATTTATTGTAACATTTTCAATCAGAATATGAATCTGATTCATTTTCCAAACTTCCTGTTTTATTTCATTTAACAAAAAATACACTTGTTATGTTTACAACTCCCTTAAAACACATTAAATTTATATTGATAAAAATTCTACTGGTTTAGAAGCCAATCTACTGATTAAAATTTTTAAATTTACTGACATTTAGATCTTGGTTCTGTCATATGTATGTTAACATGTCTAGAATCAAAATAATATAGTCTTTGCATGACAGATGGTGCCAGACATACAATAGACAGACAAATGGACAGAATTTTGTAGTTTTTACTGTAAGTGAGACAAGGATATCACAACCATGCCAAATCCCCATCCCAGAAAGTAACAAAGAAGATAGAAAGACTGGGGGGTGGGAGGTATTAATACTCACAGTGTACCAACTGTACCAGTAGCCCTCAGGAAGATAGAAATTAAGAATTTGCTGTTGCTGAAAAATAGTATTCATAAATTTTTAAAAAATCATCAATAAATTATAAATTAAAGATTATTACAAGCAAACAGAATTCCTATCCAACTCTCTAATTCTACTGAAATGAAATATATTCATCTGACTTGATAAGGAAATAAGTACATCCTTTGACTAAAATAGCTGCAGAATATGAATTGAGGTCACCTTTAAAATTTCTTGAATTGTTGTACTTGGATCCTGAAGTTCCAGCAGCAGGTAGATAACATTTTATTTTGCCTATCGGTAGATAACATTTTATTTTGTCTGTGGGTAGATAACATTTTATTTTTCCTGCTGGTAGATAACATTTTATGATGGATGCCTGCCGGTAGAGAACATTTTATTTTGCCTGCTTGTAGATAACATTTTATTTTGCCTGCTGGCAGATAACATTTTATTTTGCCTGCAGGTAGATAACATTTTATTTTGCCTGCTGAATCATTGTAAAAAATTCTGCAAAATGTACAGTGGCAACAATGCCAATAAAACGTTCCACAGAATCAGGGAAAAAAGTAACAGCAATTTTGATGAGTTGGCCAAATGACAGTAAACAAAGAATGTTTAAGGACGGCCTGATGGATATCAATGAAAGGTTTTATTACCAAATAAAACAGAGAATGTTTAGGGATGGCCTGATAGATATCAATGGAAGATCTGATTACCAAATAAAACAAAGAATGTTTAGCGATGGCTTGATGGATATCAATGGAAGGTTTGATTACCAAATAAAACAAAGAATGTTTGGGATGGCCTGATGGATATCAATGAAAGGTCTGATTATGAAATAAAACAATATTTAGGGATGGCCTGATGGATATCAATGGAAGGTCTGATTACCAAATAAAACAGAATGTTTAGGGATGGCCTGATCGATATCAATGGAAGGTCTGATTACCAAATAAAACAGAATGTTTAGGGATGGCATGATGGATATCAATGGAAGGTCTGATTACCAAATAAAACAGAATGTTTAGGGATGGCATGATGGATATCAATGGAAGGTCTGATTGCCAAATAAAACAAAGAATGTTTAGGGATGGCCTGATGGATATCAATGAAAGGTCTGATTACCAAATAAAACAAAGAATGTTTAGGGATGGCCTGATGGATATCAATGAAAGGTCTGATTACCATATAAAACAAAGAATGTTCGGAATGGCCTGATGGATATCAATGGAAGGTCTGATTACCAATAAAACAAAGAATGTTTGGAATGGCCTTTTGGATATCAATGAAAGGTCTGATTACCAAATAAAACAGAATGTTTAGGGATGGCCTGATGGATATCAATGAAAGGTCTGATTACCAAATAAAACAAAGAATGTTTGGAATGGCCTGATGGATATCAATGGAAGGTCTGATTACCAAATAAAACAGAATGTTTAGGGATGGCCTGATGGATATCAATGAAAGGTCTGATTACCATATAAAACAAAGAATGTTCGGAATGGCCTGATGGATATCAATGGAAGGTCTGATTACCAATAAAACAAAGAATGTTTGGAATGGCCTTTTGGATATCAATGAAAGGTCTGATTACCAAATAAAACAGAATGTTTAGGGATGGCCTGATGGATATCAATGAAAGGTCTGATTACCAAATAAAACAAAGAATGTTTGGAATGGCCTGATGGATATCAATGGAAGGTCTGATTACCAAATAAAACAGAATGTTTAGGGATGGCCTGATGGATATCAATGAAAGGTCTGATTACCATATAAAACAAAGAATGTTTAGGGATGGCCTGATGGATATCAATGAAAGGTCTGATTACCATATAAAACAAAGAATGTTTGGAATGGCCTGATGGATATCAATGAAAGGTCTGATTACCAAATAAAACAAAGAATGTTCGGAATGGCCTGATGGATATCAATGAAAGGTCTGATTACCAAATAAAACGAAGAATGTTTGGAATGGCCTGATGGATATCAATGGAAGGTCTGATTACCAAATAAAACAAAGAATGTTTGGAATGGCCTGATGGATATCAATGAAAGGTCTGATTACCAAATAAAACAAAGAATGTTTAGGGATGGCCTGATGGATATCAATGAAAGGTCTGATTACCAAATAAAACAAAGAATGTTTGGAATGGCCTGATGGATATCAATGAAAGGTCTGATTACCAAATAAAACAAAGAATGTTTGGAATGGCCTGATGGATATCAATGAAAGGTCTGATTACCAAATAAAACAAAGAATGTTTGGAATGGCCTGATGGATATCAATGAAAGGTCTGATTACCAAATAAAACAAAGAATGTTTGGAAGACTGAAAGACGGATACAGAATCATACCTCCTCCAGTATAGGCACTATCATCAAAGCATGACCCCACAGAAACTGACGATCAATTCCATAGGTTTTATTATCAGCAGGAAACCTGAATAAAGACAAATCCAAAATGAATTTAGACAATATCTTAAATTAAAAAGATTTTTATTTGACTTTAAACCATAAATTAATAACAAGAGACAATCTGATCCTAAAATCTGATAAACTTCATCTCACTGATGAGTAATTTTCCTTCAATATGACAGACATAAATACAGTTATTGTATTCAGTTGAATATTATAACTGAATGATGATATATTAAATACCTGAATTATGTAATACTTACCTTTATGATCACATTTGAATTATACATATAATGGTGACCTTTGACAAAACAAAGTACTTGTTTCAGTGCTGCACTTTTACAGTAAGCAATTAATGATAGCTAAATTTTTAACTGTAATGAATAAAATATTCTGAACATTAACACTGATTACCTTAAAAATATTATGAGTGAAAATTACTGGAAGAAAATGTAACATTCTTTTAGAGGGAACAATTACTTATGATGAGAATAATTAAAGTAATGTTATGTATATTATTTTTGATTGTGTGATTGTCCTTTGTCCATGATTGACAGTAGATTTCTGACCTACCTGACTTTAGACTTTTTTTAAAGATGATTGGAATTGAGTTCAAGGCCAAACCTTATTTACAAAATAAGAATGTTCTGGAGATGACCTTTAAGTTTAGTCTGTGGAATCATTTACTGTTGTGTTCATATATAATTTGAGAGGAATCATTTATTTAAATTATTCATTGGAATTTCAAAGTGATTATTGACTTTTTCGCCTAAAACACTATTTTGGGATTACTGTAAATTCATTACAAGACATTCTGGATTATAATATTGTGATGCATCAAGGTTATTAGTACATCAACCTATTAAAGACTATTGGTACATCAGCATATTCAGTATTGGAATTCATTCAGAATACTATATGATTTTGGACTTGTGATTATTTGGGATTGATTCACAATACAAAAATTGCTCTTAAATGTTCGCTTTGTAACTTAGAGAAATAAATTATTTTGTTCATTTTACTCAACATGGTTTTGCTTCTCTTTTTTACTTAGATGTAACGGTAACCGAATATCCTCAATTCCCCCAGAATTTTCATAGAGATGGGAATTCAAACATGGGCATTTTCATACAGAGAAATTTTCAATTATTAGTGAGTAATTTTTATATGAGAACAGTTTTAACTATTAGATCCCTTACAGTGCTTGAAATAAGCATTTTTTCACAAACCTACAGGATCACCACAATGACAATTTGACTGATCCTGCTAAAATCAAACAGAAGCCAGTTAACATCAACATTATTATTTATTAACATCAACTAAAAAAAAATAACCATACTTCACAAACAAAACACTAAAAGTTGAAATTCATGTTCATTTTCACTGAGTTGATGAACATGACCTTTTGCATTTGGTCCATACTGGCCCGATACCTTAAATCTTATCATCAGTAATGAAATCAGTGCATGGAACCAGTACACCAGGCAAGCTCCACCTGCACAATTACTCTTTTGATAATAATCACACTAATGTATTTCATGCCTGGATTAGTGCTTTAACACTAGTTCATTGTTGCTGTGAGCATTTACTGTACCTCATCAAGTACAGGTTGTTGGTAGGTGCTCAATTAAAACAATAAACACTTCAATTAACAATTCAAGCAAATGCCAGCTCATGTATTTAATACATCTAACATAAGAAATTTTGACAACTGTTATGGCAGTGACTGGTGGTCATTTTCACTGCTCCAAAGGATTAGTGATGAATGGGGTTTTAGTGATCCATCAACAAAATCAATGATCTCAGGGCAGTAGTAGATCAGTGTTAATTTTGGCCCTTATAGCTTATGGTACTGTAGTATCACTTATTTTTGTGGGTCTCAATTATTGTAGTTTTGTGAAAAAAGACATATTAATGGGTACTTAAATTTCTGGTTTTGACTGCCAGGGTTTGCATATTTGTAAGTATATAAACATTTAGTCATGAATTAACTTCTATGAATACCCTGAACAAAGGATATAAAGAACAACTATGCCAACAACAAATGACAGTCACATTGATAGCTAAAATCATATTATACCTGTATTAGCACAAATCAAATACCTATCATGATCAATCACTTACACTCAGCATCAAAGGAAACTGATGCAGCTATTAGCACTAAGTTAATCAGTTTTTAAAGTACATGTATATGATCTCTTCCTTAAAATACTGTTCCTAAAGTTACACCATTAATTACTTTTTGACTATGGCATTAAGACATGGCTTAAGAGTGGTAAAATTCAGTTTAGATCCCCATAGGTTTAGATAATGTAGCAATTCCACATATGAATGAAACACATGCCCAGCTGTCCCCTTGCTCAATGAAATTAGCAAGCAGTGTCAGCATTTGATGTATATTTAGAGCTAGTCAAAGTGCAATGATGCTAACCAACTGAAACATGATGTAATCACTCCTTTGTTTGAACATGCCTCATGTATGAAACAACTCCAACCACTAGACTTGACTCGAAACCATATCAATCAGTCCAATTCATACCTAGTGTTTCATCAGTCAGTCTGATTCATACCTAATGTTTCTTTAGTAATTGTGCTTCATGCAATGGTTTGAGTATTGTACAGTCATGTTCACTGGAGGGATTAAGCTGCATAGATGAGATGAGATGTGTTTTTATGAGGATTTAAATTTTTCAACAACAGGTTCACCTGAATGCAGAATTGACTGGAATAAGTAAATGTATTAAGTTTAATTTTCATATACTAGTATCATTTATTATTCTTCTTATCATTTTCAGTAACTCTCATTTCTCTCTATCCTTCCTTATATCATAGCATATCAATTTAAGACAGTCAGTGGAAATTACAGCTACCAGATACTGTATGCATTGAAATTGTACAATATGCATTATAAATTCTTTTTTTAAAAATAAAACAAATGAATGTCAGTGCTAATATTTTATTACCATACTTCAGAAGTGATAATGATTCCTAGGAATAAAACACATTTAAAAAAAGGGGGGGGGGCTTCTTGTCATCTGTAGCTAATGTTTCACTGGGTCATTAAATTCATGGCTCAAGGGACCAATAAAACTCACAAAAATCAGTACCCCACCAAAAGTGATAGTACAGTATTTTTAAACAGGCATGTGTGGAATCAAAATTCTAGTGTGTAATGTTAAGACATAATATTCTTTATCTTCATGAAAAGCAGTTACATGGGTGTCTTATATGACAATGGAACTAAACTGTATTTATTTGAACTGTACAAAGGAGACATTACCACCAATTACCACAAACCGCACATACATCATCATACAATGTCACCAAGTGCACCTGGTACACTGCTTTTAATAATGATATTGTTACAAGTCTATGCTCTTAAAATAAGCAACAGAAAAGAGTGAAGACAACAAGCTTTGTAAAATTTAACAAATAATTTATTTCCCTAGAATACAAAGTGAAAAATGAGAAAAAGAACTTACGGTTTTACAAATTAAATCCAAAAATAATCCAAGAATTAAAAAATAGAAGTCCTAGTAATAAAAGTCCTGAATGAAACTGAGTTCGAGTCCCGATGAAATCTGAATTGAAGGTGATGACATCTGTTGTGGTCAGCAAAGTGCTGCTGTGTCAACAGTCTCTTGTTGAATCACAGAAAATATTATTCCAGTTTTGAATTCAGTATTAATTCCAATAAATGTCTTTATCCAAGAATTTTGTCAGAGCACTTTTGTATTTCCATGGCAAAGAATCACTTGACTTCAATAATTTGAAGAAAATAAAAATTCAACCCAAACTGGTCACAACATAATACAACTTAACGTGTCAAGAGTTTTAAGCCCCACTGAATAAACCTTTATCAAAACAACAGTTATACACTAATTAAGATGCAAAATAGATTCCCAGATAAGGGTCAAAAGTTCATGTTTCTGGAGAAAATAGAAGTTTGTACCAATTGATATATGTTACTTGTCATGTAGTCCAGGTATGACCTACACTTAACTTAATGATTCTTATTCTGAGAAAGATAAAAATAAATAAATAAATAAATAAAAAATGTTGTTTACCAGAACTGTCACTGATTTTGGAACAAGGTCAAGAACTTGATACAATGTTTCTATTATTAGTTGTTTATAAAAAAAAAATCAATTCTTGACAATGTCAAATCCAGTAAACAATGTTACATTACAATAGCATGTTTATTGAAGTAAAAAAAATTAAAACTAACAAACAAACAATTAAATTAAATATACATAACAGATATCATCAATGCAAGTGTCCCACAGTTCAACTGCAAAAAGTCACTTTATAAGCGCATGATTATGGTACTTGATCTATAAGTGCATTATTGACCAGACAGTGCATTCTTAATGTTAATATTCATTATGCTCATTTCAAACCTTCATGCAGTCAGCAATTCTGGATAAAACTCAGCAAACTACCTGATTAACAATGTGCAAGCTCTCATGTATTAGGGTGGGGATGGGGGCAAACAACCTGATTTACAATGTACATGCTCCTGAGGATCTGGTGGGGATGGCTGAAAACAAACTGATTTACAATGTACATGCTCCTGAGGATCTGGTGGGGATGGCTGAAAACAAACTGATTTACAATGTACATGCTCCTGAGGATCTGGTGGGGATGGCTGAAAACAAACTGATTTACAATGTACATGCTCCCAAGGATCAGGTTTGGGATGGGGGAAAACTTCTTGATTTACAATGTGCAAGCTCCTGAGTATCAGGGTAGGGATGGGGGAAAACTTCTTGATTTACAATGTGCAAGCTTCTGAGTATCAGGGTAGGGATGGGGGAAAACTTCTTGATTTACAATGTGCAAGCTTCTGAGTATCAGGGTGGGGATGGGGGAAAACTTCTTGATTTACAATGTGCAAGCTCCTGAGGATCAAAGTGGGGATGGAACAAGAAAAAGGAGTAAGTGAGAAAATGGATTAAAACTAAAAGAGCATTTACATTATCCAATCATCATCTGTATATGTTTAGAATATTAATACACATAGGCCTGTATACGTTTAGAATATTAATACAGTTAGGCCAGTATATGTTTAGAATATTAATACCCAAAGGCCTTTATATGTTTAGAATATTAATACACATAGGCCTGTATATGTTTAGAATATTAATACAGTTAGGTCTATATGTTTAGAATATTAATACATTTTGGCCTGTACATATGTAGAATATTAATACATATAGGCCTTTATATATTTAGAACACTGAAACAGTTAGGTCTGTATATGTTTAGAATATTAATACGTTTAAGCCTGTATATATGTAGAGTATTAATACACATAGGCCTTTATATATTTAGAATATTAATACAGTTAGGCTTGTATATGTTTAGAATATTAATACAGTTAGGCCTGTATATGTTTAGAATATTAATACATTTAGGCCTGTATACGTTTAGAATATTAATACAGTTAGGCTTGTATATGTTTAGAATATTAATACATTTAGGCCTGTATACGTTTAGAATATTAATACAGTTAGGCCTGTATATGTTTAGAATATTAATACACATAGGCCTATATATGTTTAGAATTTTAATAAACATAGGCCTGCATAATTTTAGAATACCATTGTATCCTCGTTACCCTTGGAAAAGAGTTGGGGACATTAAGTACTGCTCCATGCAATAATAGCAACTGTAATGCAATAGTTCTTACTCGTGAAAAAGAGGCCTGACAACGGTGTGACCATCAACATGGGCCCTGTAAAACAGTGTGTACAGATAAGGCAGAAGCCAGTAACGAGTTTCTATGGCCTCTCTCGATGCTTCAGCCACCTCTGGACCAAAGGCTCCTGGATCCTGGTCCTAGAAAATAAATGAGAGAAAAGAAGAAATTGAGAAATAAGTCTACAGAATCATTTTAACAAGAGACTTGTTGAATCAACCTTTTATTTAGGCATAAAAGATGTACAGTAAACATTGACACTGAGGTTAACAATCCATGTGAATAGCTGGATGGATGGAAATGCAGAGTGCCAAAGTAATTGACCTTACGCCAGATGATAAATCGCTCCACCTACCAAATCATGTGACTTAACCTCCGACAAACATGCAGTATTTGGCAAAGAAATATGTTTGAGTTTAAGTGATATATTTATTTAATGTGATTTGTATTATTGTTAAAAATATAAAATTTACAAAGTTGCATTAACTATACTGCAGTAGACAATATTTGTATAAGTAGTTCAAGTTCGTACATTAATAACCTAAGTGTTTTATTTCAGCAAATAATAACAATCAATTGTAAAGCTGTTTAAGAACTTATTCATATGAAAGGAAACTTGCTCCAAAAGATGCTGATGTATTTAGCAGATAATGTTATTCTTGTTAATTTTATCTGACTTATGTTTATGCTGCCTTGGAAGTATATGAATTAAAAATTAATAATAAATAATTACTGTTTAGAAGTATACTGTTGTACATAATAATTTTAAGGTCTGCTATGTTCGTCAGATGGAATTTTGATCAATGAAGTCTGTTTATGTAAACATGTAAATGCATGCTTAATATATCGAAGATAATTATTTGAAACCTTTATTTTGTATTTCTTTATTATTAATTACATTTTTGTATCCCCATCCCAACCTCAACCCAATGAGAAAGTAAAGAGTCACTCTAGTGTCTGAAAGATCGAGATGATAAATCATAAATTTTGGGACAAGCCAACATTAAGGTGTAAATTTTCAAACTTTAAAATAATGCAGCCTTGGGTTCAGTGCTTCCTATACAAGAATAAATAATATATATCAAAGCCTGAAAGTTAGGGGTTCTCCACCTATATTCTTGAAACGTTAATTTTTACATATATATTTTTCAATTTCAAATTGTTATCCATCGAAGTTTCACCTATGTTTCGGGAAAGGAATACATCTAATTCTTCTATTTAGATGATCTGGATATTGACTGTCAGAATTACAAGGTTTCTTTTCACTGTTATCGATCGAGAAATCAACAAATCAATGCAAAATTTGTAAATACTTATCGTAATCAATTCATTGTTGCTACAAGCAACTTGTTGGAGGAAAATGGCGGGCTTAAGCAATGCCTGGAGGTGTGTCTAATTTACGTTCGCTGATTGGTTAATTGATCCAGCGTGATTGACAAGTGGCGATAGGTCAATTGCTATGCAGTGTTTCAGCCAGATTTGACAAAAAAGGGACCAACTGGCCCCATTCATTCAAAAAAGTGTTAGTGGTGTGATCATAACAGGTCAAATATCATAATAAAATGAGATATCATTTACACAGTTTATTTTTTACGTTATTGGGATGAGAAACCAATTAAATAATCCTCTTTACTTGAGGATTCTCCTGTTTGATGCAAATTTTTAACTTTCAAGCAAGTTTTTTAGGGTGTGATGTTTTTCTTCTTTTTTTATGCCATTATATAATAAAATTTTTCATCAGAAGTTTCACTTTCTGTTTGACTTTCATCTTGGTTATTGTGGATTGTATGAGCTTGTTCACCAGAGTCATCACACATGTGGTAAATTTTATTTCTATCACCATTTCAGAAATCAGTTATCTGTTTACTTTTAGTTAAAATATTAAAAACAGGCAGAAGTTACATCAATACATTTCTTGAATTTGTTTCATAGTTTTTATCAAGACTAATGCAATCTGGTCACATGCCAAGCATTTTCTGAAGCTCCAAGAAATATGGGATATAGCAAGTACACGATTACTTTGTCATGATCCTAGAACTTTGCCATATATGGGACAGGGAGATTTGGTAAAAATAGATAGTTCAAGCATAGCAACCAGTGCAATTAGAAAAGATCCCTTGATGGATTTAGTTCATGATGGATAATGAAACACAAATTAA
Organism: Megalonaias nervosa; assembly: GCA_016617855.1. NCBI lineage: Eukaryota > Metazoa > Mollusca > Bivalvia > Unionida > Unionidae > Megalonaias > Megalonaias nervosa. The sequence goes on along the minus strand of JAECUM010011089.1, from coordinate 42,843 downwards.
ATAAACAGAATATTCAAATTGAACACACATGAAATAAACAGAATAAGCAAATGGAACATAAATGAAATGCAATTTTTTTTAAAAATTACCTGTTTCAGGTCTGTACATATCAGGAAGTTGAGCATTACAACATATTTTTTACACACAATCATCTTATGATTGAATTCAAACAAGGAATGTTATGGTCATTCCATTGTAACATGAATCAAGTAAAATACAAATTGTTTGAAACTTCATAGAGTTTTCTTGAGTGACTGGTAATAGGGCCTTGGAATATCACTGTGGAAAATTTACAGCTGTAAATTACTGAAAATGGGAATTCTGCATGATACTGAAATATTTTACATTGGGATTTGGGCCTGCTTACACTATTTCACTGGGATTAGGGCCTGTTCACATAATTTACATTGGGATTAGGATCCATTTACAACATTTACATTGCGATTAGGGCCCATGTACACTATTTACATATGGATCTGGGCCTCTTAACGCCACATACATTGGGATTACTGTCCATTTACACCATTTACATGAGGATTAGGGCCCATTTATATAGTTTACATTGGGATTAGGGCTCATTTACACCATTTATATTGGGATTAGGATCCATTTACAATATTTACGTTGGGATTAGGGCCTGGTTACACAATTTACATTTGGATTAGGGCCCATTTACACCATTTACATTGGGATTAGGGCCTGTTTATACCATTTACCTTGGGATTAGGGCCCATTTACACCATTTACATTGGGATTATGGCCCATTTACACCATTTACATTGGGATTAGGCTCATTTACACTATTTATATTGGGATTAGGATCCATTTACAACATTTATGTTAGGATTAGGGCCTGGTTACACAATTTACATTGGATTAGGGCCCATTTACACCATTTACATTGGGATTAGGGCCCATTTACACCCTTTATGTTGGGATTAGGGCCTGTTTACACCATTTTCATTGGGATTAGGGCCATTTACACCATTTACATTGGGATTAGGGCCTGTTTATACCATTTATCTTGGGATTAGGGCCCATTTTCACCATTTACATTGGGATTAGGGCCTGGTTACACCATTTACATTTGGATTAGGGCCCATTTACACCATTTACATTGGGATTAGGGCATGTTTACACCATTTACACTGGGATTAGGGCCCATTTACACCATTTACACTGGGATTAGGGCCCATTTACACCATTTACATTGGGATTAGGCTCATTTACACTATTTATATTGGGATTAAGATCCATTTACAACATTTATGTTGGGATTAGGGCCTGGTTACACAATTTACATTGGATTAGGGCCCATTTACACCATTTACATTGGGATTAGGGCCCATTTACACCATTTATGTTGGGATTAGGGCCTGGTTACACCATTTTCATTGGGATTAGGGCCATTTACACCATTTACATTGGGATTAGGGCCTGTTTATACCATTTACACTGGGATTAGGGCCCATTTTCACCATTTACATTGGGATTAGGGCCTGGTTACACCATTTACATTTGGATTAGGGCCCATTTACACCATTTACATTGGGATTAGGGCATGTTTACACCATTTACACTGGGATTACGGCCCATTTACACCATTTACATTGGGATTAGGGCCTGTTTATACCATTTACCTTGGGATTGGGCCCATTTACACCATTTACATTGGGATTACGGCCCATTTACACCATTTACATTAGGATTAGGGCCCATTTACACCATTTACATGAGGATTAGGGCCTGTTTACACCATTTACATTTGGGATTAGGGCCCATTTACATCATTTACGTTGGGATTACGGCCCATTTACACCATTTACATGGGATTAGGGCCTGTTTACACCATGTACATTTTGGGATTAGGGCCCATTTACATCATTTACATTGGGATTAGGGCCTATTTACACCACTGACTTTGGGATTAGGGTCCATTTTCACCATTTACCTTGGAATTAGGGCCCATTTTCACCATTTATGTTGGGATTAGGGCCATTTACACCATTTACCTTGGAATTAGGGCCATTTACACAATTTTCATTGGGATTAGGGCCTGTTTACACCATTACCTTTGGATTAGGGCCCATTTTCACCATTTACATTGGGATTAGGGCCTGGTTACACAATTTACATTTGGATTAGGGCCCATTTACACAATTTACATTGGAATTAGGGCATGTTTACACCATTTATGTTGGGATTAGGGCCCATTTACACCACTTGCATTAGGATTAGGGCATGTTTACACCATTTACCTTGGGATTAGGGCCCATTTTCACCATTTACCTTGGGATTAGGATCCATTTACACCATTTACATTGGGATTATGGCCCATTTACACCATTTACAATGGGATTAGGGTCTGTTTACACCATTTACCTTGGGATTAGGGCCCATTTTCACCATTTACCTTGGGATTTGGGCCCATTTTAAGACTATGAGGACCTTTTAAAAAATTCGATATAAAGTAACTTAGCAAATCAGACAACGATTTATTTCCTTTAAAATATCATCCTGTTCCATTAATTGTACTTTTACAATCAGAAATTAATTTTATAAAAAAATACTTATTCACTACAGGCAACTCATCACCTCTTAACTGAAATGCAAACTGCCTGAAACTAATGCAACAATTGAGAAACTTAAATGACTCTCATTCACAATAACCACAATTTTCACATACCGGTATTGCATATTGTATGTACAGGCCCTACTGCAAACTGCATAGACCCAGGTCTGCCATCATATAATGTGCCAGCAGAGCTGGGTCTATGCAGTCTTTTAGTCATAATCAGTAAAACAAACAACACAGACCCTGATCTGCTGGCACATTATGTGAGACTGCATAAAGTTTGACTTGACATTCAAGCAAGTATAGACAGTAATTTCAATGCTATCATTCATTTAACTATCTGTCCACATCACATTATGCTCCCTTCCCCAATCACATGCTGTGACTCCTTGTAACAACTACATATATGCAGTCAAACCTGTTTACAGCAGCCACCAACTGGAAAAGGTAAATGTGGCCTTTGTAGATGGGTGACCTCTGAAAGCAGCTTAAGCTCTAAAACTTAGTTCATGACAGATTTATGTACGATGAACCAAATGGCATTATCATTATTATTATTATTATTATTATTATTACACACACACCCAATCAAATCAAGAAAATGACAACTGTGTATGTGTAGTCATTTATACATCTCTCTCCCTCTCTCTATCACACATGCAAACACTTTTATCTGAATATCATTAGAAGAGGCTCCTAAATAAAATTACTAACTGACAGCTTACTTGTGAAACACTTGACTTACTCTTTATAAGGGCAGTTGGCATTAATTAGGCATGAAAACAGGTGTCACACTTTAAACAGCTGATGATTAGGCTGTTGCTCAAACTTACCAATATCAAAAGACAGATGGTTTTTGTTTGCAACCTTTGCTGATTAGGGAATGAAAACAAGATTCTGGGGCTATCATTAGTAGCACCTAAGGGAAAAACACTAGATTATTGTAAGTACAATCGAATTATGAAACATTTAAACATTGATTAATGTAATATACCTTTATATATATATATATATATATATATATATATATATATATATATATATATATACCATGCCTTGCTCACCAAACAAAAGATGTTTAATTTACATACTTGAAGCAGTAACTGTTGATATGCTCTAGTGACTGTGAAGGCAAGGTGAAACCACTGCTTGGTTAAGAAACAAATGGTCAATGACCACAAAAAGCAGGATGAAACCACTGCTAAGTTAAGAAACACATGGCCACTGACCACAGAAGACAGGCGATAAGTGATTACATGATATGTATACAGGAAATTTGCCAGAGGGAAAAGAAAATGGCCACTGTGACCTCTTAACAAAAGTGACCATTAGGACAGGTTGGACTGTAGTTTAGTCCTCTAAATAAAAATTAATAATGTCGCTGAAATTGAACTGTAAGCACTTTCCACTTTTCAATCCCTTCCCAGGCCTTTTGAGTAGGGTAAACCAAAAGTGTCATGAACAGGACTCTTCTGTAAATAAGTAATCTACCGAGTTTTGTCAGTTTCCAACCATCAGTTTATGACCAGGCCGATTTATGTCCTGATGGATCATAAGCATACAATATACCTTAGGCTTATTTTTTGACAAATTAAAAAATATCAAAGGAAGAACAAAGCATTGAGGTGAAGAATCCAAGGAACTTACTCTGTTGTCTATTCCATTATGGTTCCTACTAAAAGGATAGAATGCCCCTAACTGCATCCAGCGTTTACACATCTCAGCTGTGGCATTTGCCCAGAACCCACAAATGTCTGCTCCTATCTGTGAAAGAGAGTTTGTTTCAGTCTACATTGAATCTATTACTATTAACTGTTTTTAATTCTGTGTTCCAAATTTTGTACAGGTTTATTTCAAAGAATTATACCTTATGCACACAGTTCTTTAATAGTTATGTGTGTGTCTATTCATTGGAAGTCAATAAAAAGTAAACCAATCTTTTCACCTTCCAAATAATTTAAAATATTTAACATTTTGGAGAACTGTTCTCAAGACCAGATTGCTGTTACTTACCAGATTATTATCAACAATTACATAGCTCACCTCTACCTGATTAGTCACTGTAAATATTAATTAGCTCACCTCTATCTGGGTAGCCATGGTAAATATTAATTAGCTCATCTCTACCTCAGTATCCATTGTATATATTAATTATCTCACCCCTCTCTATCTGAGTAGCCATTGTAAATATTAATTAGCTCACCTCTACCTCAGTAGCCATTGTTGAGTAGCCATTGTCAATAAAATAAGTTCAGATTAAAGTGATCTTAGCAATGAAATGTTGACCCACTTCTTTTAACTTATAATTGGTGTCATAGAGCCTTCATTGTACTGTTAAACCAAAGCACACATACATGTCACAAACACCTCATTCTGCAATAAGAACACAGGACTTATCAAGATCTATCCAATCATCAAATTTCATGATTTTCTTTTATAAGATAGTATGCACATTGCATGCAGAAAAAGTGGCCATGAGCTAAATAACAAAAATTTTCTTTTGTTGTCAGGATGTGGTATTAACAGAGGTACATACACTCATCTAGTCTGATGGTATTCACAATGTTGAAACTGAACCCAAATCAGAAATGTATGAAAGATGGGTAACACCTAACTTTGTGATTCAAATGTTGTATCATCAGGACACATACCTTCATTATGTGTCATGATTCTTTATACAACAGTATGTGTATACAGGATACCAAAACCTATCTGGTCATTGGCTAAACACTAAAATAGTAAAATGTGAAATGTCCACCACAGTGACCTTCTTTTGTTGCAAAAGTGTCATACTACAATGTGGTCATCCAGTTTTATTATTATTACATGGTCAGAGTTAGAGAATAAACATAAAATTCAAAATTGAACTGAAGTCGGTGAAACATGGAATATGGGCCACAGTGACCTACATTGGTGATACATGTGTAGTACTCATCAAGATGCATCCCATCACTGAATGTCACTGAATTTTATGAATCTAGGTATAACACTATATATACAGACTATAAAACAACCATCTGGTCATGAACTAAAATGCAAAAACTTTGCATAAGCCAGTAAAATGTGAAGTATGGGTCACAATGAATTTAATTTATTGTAAAGGCTTGATACTAACGTAGATGAATTTAAACATCTAGCTTGATTATTCAGATACGAAGAGAGCTTGAGAAATAAACTCATTTTTAACCCATGTTCTTGTGCATGAAATATAGTTTACAGTGACCAACATGTGTAATTAGAATGTAGTACTTGGCAGGATACATCCCGTCATCAAGTTTCATGATTACAGGTATTACAGTATTTATATAGTGTACAAAAAGCTGTTAAGCAAAACAATTTAACCAAAATGTTCAACAAATGTACATATATGATCCATATTACCCTCAACCCCAGCCCCAGGGGGTGGAGGTAGGTGTTATGAAATACACTACAAATTGTAACCTAAGTCCCAGACCACCAGGAGGTGAAGGTATGTGTTTTGAAACACAATAAAACTGTTACCTAAGTCTCAGCCCCAGGGGGTGGAGGTAGGTGTTATGAAACACACTACAGACTCTTACCCAAGACCCAGGAAGAAGAATGACTGAGATTCAGTGATGCTGTACATCTATATATGCCTTTATCGGAGTGGATGCCAGTTACAATGCTGTACATCTATATATGCTTCTATTGGACTGGATGCCAGTTACAATGCTGTACATCTATATATGCTTCTATCTGAGTGGATTCCGGTTACAATATTGTACATCTATATATCTTATATGCTTCTATCGGAGTGGATGCCAGTTACAATGCTGTACATCTATATATGCTTCTATTGGACTGGATGCCAGTTACAATGCTGTACATCTATATATGCTTCTATCGGAGTGGATGCCAGTTACAATGCTGCACATCTATATATGCTTCTATCAGAGTGGATGCCGGTTACAACGCTGTACATCTATATATGCTTCTATCAGAGTGGATGCCGGTTACAACGCTGTACATCTATATATGCTTCTATCAGAGTGGATGCCGGTTACAATGCTGTACATCTATATATGCTTCTATTGGAGTGGATGCCAGTTACAACAATGGAGTAATGTAAGAGCTCTCCTCTACTTTGTTGTCATGAGCTAATTATACATTTGTCACAGGGAATTTTAAAAATAAACATTTTTGTTAAGTGGTCTTTAAAATATCTTAAAAGAATTAGCATAGCCTAAAATATATCCAGTATTCACAGTTTAATTCACAAATTTAAAATGTTCAAATTTTAAATATATACTTACATAGATGCTAAATATATACTTACATATGGTATACCAAAAAGGTTGAATTCTAGCATACCTAAAAAATTAAAAAAATAAAATAAATATAAACTTGAGCTATTAATAATGGGTGCATTGTAAATGGACCTGTTCATTAAAATTTGTGTGGTAGGACTTTAAACAGTAGAACTTGTTATCAGAAACCAAAGTTAGGAGAACAGGCAATCAGGTAGCAGAAGTCTTCCAAATGATGAAATAAAATGCTGGAAATAAAATTCATTCAAGATCTTGTCAATATGAAGGTGTGTTGTAAATCTGCTTGTGATTTACACATTCCTTAATAAAGTTATGGTGCAAATATAAGTAATGAGGATGGGCAATCAGCAGCCATAACTCCTGTAGAATAAATCATGGATGATATGAAACTGAACTTATTCAAGAGTCTCATCAGTAGAATGATGCATGCTAAATTTGGCAGAATTACAGCTATCCTTGATATGGTATGCTGCAGGAACCAAAGTCAGGAAGACAGAAAGATGGAGGTGGAGGTAGGTAATAACTCATGTAAACATGCCTTGGAGGACTCATTCAAGGTTTTATCGATACAAAAAAGCTGCTAGCCCAGATATGATCAAAATCCAACAAAACTTGGTGAAGTTATACCAGAGAAACCAAAGTCAGTAGGATGGACTAAGTACTGTAGGATGAACTAAGTCTTGTAAATTACATAAATGAATAACTGGATTCAAACTAATAAAAAATTCCATCAATATGAATATCCATGTCAAATTTGATTGAAATTCATCAATTCTTGGTAAAGTTGGTAGAACTTTTATAAATGTGATAAATCAATTCGCACATCTAGGTCTATTTGAGAATATACACAAAAACTGCATCAGAGTACATCTATATTATGTTCTTAATTTTTGTCCTTGATTTAGGGTAGAGTTTTTGCCTACCTGACTTGTCATTGTTTAAGATATTTAAATTTGAGTTCAAGGCCTAACCTTGTTTATGATATTAGAAAGTTTGAGAAGCAAACTTGTTTACAATATGGTGGAATTTTCCATCAGAAATTTGAGCTTTCCAGGGTAATTGATTGCAACATTGGTCAAGTGAAATATGTATGTAAAGGATTTGGTAAACAATTATTCTTTCCTGTTTCATATCAGTCTTTGGGACCTTATTATCAGAGTTTGCAGTTGTGTTCAGATATAATTTGAGTAGAATTATTTACTTAAAAATTATTCATTGGAATAACAAAGTGCTCATGGACTTTTTCGACTTAAACACTACTTTGGGATTATTGAGAATTCATTCAAAGGCATTCTGGATTATATCATTGTCGTCCATCAGAACATTTGAGTCTGTTTGGAATTAATTTGGAACATTCTATGCTTTTTTTTGGACCTGTGATAGAACATTTAAGATTATTTAGGATTTAATTTACAATAGTGTAGGTGTCTTTTGAATATTCACTTTGTATTGTAAGCAAATAAATTATTTGTTGAATTCTACTTAAATTGTTGGTTTCATTTCTTTTCAGTTACATAGTTCAAAACCACAGAGTCATAATGAATGTTGAATGGTTCCTCAGCTATACTGGTTACCAGGATCTGGTTTACTGAAGATTTAAAACTGATTGCAAAAGGGAAATAACTCCATCAAAATTGGACATGAAAAGACAACCTTGAAAGGCACATCTACATCTAACAACTGACACACCTACCAAATGGCATCCAATTATGTGTTAAGGTGATTACAAGAAATATGAATGAATGAACAGATGGATGAAAAAACTAATTACAGGGTTCATACATCTTGATGTAGAACTCTAATTACTCCAACTAAAGACAACAGTTCACAATACTAGTGTGTGCTTTGTTGATTATGTTTGGAGCCATTTACTCCCTGAAATGGTCTTTAAAATTTAATTGTATAATTATGAATTTCTTTGCATATCACCATTGTTTGAATGTTTTGTAAAAAATAAATTGTAAATATTAAGTGAAAGTGCTTAAAATCATGCAAGCAAGAAAGCGATTTTCAGTGTGATGTAATTATTTTAATGCAGAGAACAGAACAAATTGCAACATTCTCACAATAATAAATTTCTACAAATTAATTTTTAGGACTACAGACACAAACATTTTCAGAAAAACAGAAATTGGCAAATTCAACTATACCAGTAATATTTCTTTCTTCTTCAAAAAATTAGCTCTGTACATCTGTCCACTTACCAATGATGGAATCTGCTAGGTCTGGCCACTTACTGTCATTATCCCCCAGCCAATGCCCAGCATAGTGACCACTGCCAGGGAAAGTGGACCTACTCAACACCATACTTCTCTCCCCAGTAGCCAGCTGAGCACCACTGTGCATACAAACAAAATTCTGCCTGATTTATAACAGCCGAACAGAAATGAAATATTCTACAGAAACATTTTGTTGCAGTAAGAATATCAATGACAATTTACAAAGATTTGAACTTGCTGAGGAAATACTTCAATTTGGCCTTCTTCAAAGTCAAATTGCAGTAACTTTGAACTACAAAGCATCAAAAGATCCACATTGTGTTATCTGACTGTAACCAATAGCAACATTGAAAGATTAATAAAGTTTCCAATGAAAACAAGATCACTTTTATTTTCTTCCAACTGCCTTGAAGATTACCATACTCCAGTGTTATAAGACTTGTTAAATTGCTGGAAATGTGTCCCATAGTAAGTAGACAATCTAAAGCATTTTATTATTTAATACTGTACCAACTATTTTCACAGAAGTATGCATACACATATCAATTATAAAAACTAAAAAAAGCTTCATATCAAAATTAGTGATTTTTCACGAAAGTTTAGTATATACTCCAAATTATTCATAATTTGGATGGAGGTACATATAACTGTGAAAAAATAATTGATTTCCAAAATAAGGTGATATGTTACTTGTGTGAATTACTAGTATTGTTATCTCAACTTTGGTGACAGATCAAATGACATTGCCACTATATCATATTTGTTTTGTCACATCTTTGAAAGGTTCCATCAAACTACAAGACTTACCTTTCTTAGATTAATTTTACCTTTTAAAAGAGCAATTTAAACTACATAAACACTTTTTCCACAGTATATCCCGTCCTTTCATAGCACTGCTTATACAGTGGAATCTTTGGGTGATTGTAAGAGCTAATAACTTTATACATCTACCAGAACATCTTCAAATGTATGCAGAAAATAGTTCCCTTGGAATAGGTTACATGGTGATATGTCCCAGTCATAATTAGGTAAAGCTTCCATCATCTGCTGAAAAAGTGATACATGTAGCAGAAATGGCACAACAACAAATTTTTTCTTTAAGCTTCAGAACAAGAAAGTTCATAATGGCTTTATAAGTTTCTCTGTGGTACAATGTGTAATGAAAAGTCTTACTGCAGAGTAGAGGGTGTCTGGCTCCAACCATACAAACTATGGACATCATAGTGTCGGTATTCTCCTTTCTCCCCTTGCCGATGAATACCACACAAAGTTTTATCAGATAGCCGAGCTAACTTCCCTGTCTTCCTGTCATCATGTACATATGCCGCCACTGCCAATTTAAATAGATATAATTTTTACAAACAGTTTACATGATTGACATCACTAAGAAACAAGAATAGAGCTACTAGTAAAAGGTATATTACAATCGGTCCTGTTCCATACAATTTTCTCTGAGGGGCTTTGATCAGAAGAACTTTGTGGCAACAATGAAAGAGGGGAGTAGCCTTCAATAACATACCGTATCAAATTAAGATGTAACATAAGATTGCTGCAACCCCAGTCTGACATCAAACGAATATAAGGTTGCTGTAACCCCAATCTGACATCAAACAAATATAAGGCTGCTGTAACCCAAATCTGACATCAAATCTATATCAGGCTGCTGTAACCCAAATCTGACATCAAATCTATATCAGGCTGCTGTAACCCAAATCTGACATCAAATATATATCTGGCTGCTGTAACCCAAATCTGACATCAAATCTATATCAGGCTGCTGTAACCCAAACCTGACATCAAACAAATATAAGGCTGCTGTAACCCCAATCTGACATAAAATCTATATCAGGCTGCTGTAACCCAAACCTGACATAAAATCTATATCAGATTGCTGTAACCCAAATCTGACATCAAGTCTATATCAGGCTGCTGTAACCCAAATCTGACATCAAATATATATCAGACTGCTGTAACCCAAATCTGACATAAAATCTATATCAGGCTGCTGTAACCCAAATCTGACATAAAATCTATATCAGGCTGCTGTAACCCAAATCTGACATAAAATCTATATCAGACTGCTGTAACCCAATCTGACATAAAATCTATATCAGGCTGCTGTAACCCAAATCTGACATCAAATATATATCAGACTGCTGTAACCCAAATCTGACATAAAATCTGTATCAGGCTGCTGTAACCCAAATCTGACATCAAATATATATCAGACTGCTGTAACCCAAATCTGACATCAAATCTATATCAGGCTGCTGTAACACAAATCTGACATAAAATCTATATCAGACTGCTGTAACCCAAATCTGACATCAAATATATATCAGGCTGCTGTAACCCAAATCTGACATCAAATATATATCAGACTGCTGTAACTCCAATCTGACATAAAATCTATATCAGACTGCTGTAACACAAATCTGACATCAAATCTATATCAGGCTGCTGTAACCCAAATCTGACATCAAATATATATAAGGCTGCTGTAACACAAATCTGACATAAAATCTATATCAGACTGCTGTAACACAAATCTGACATCAAAAATCAATATTAGGTTGCTGCAAACTAAATTTGAAATATGACAATCCCAAGTAAAATTGTTGCAGTAACCCAAATTTAGGCACACTGGCAACTGGGGCCCTTATGTTCTGTAAATGATGATGTGAAACACTGAAAGTTGAACTCATTACAAATCTCATAAACAAATGTGGTTGAAATCTAACAATTTTTGGTAATGTTCTACCATAGAAACTAAAATTAAGAGAGACCAGCAATCAAGGTGCCATAGCTCCAAAGCATGCTGTGGAACACTGGAAACTGACTGCATGTAAGGTCTCAACATTAAGGAGATGCATGCCAAAATGGATGTAAATCAAAGAAACCTTTCTTAAAATTATGTTGTGGAAAACTAATTTTGGATGATGGGTTCCATACTCATCTAAATCAGCCCACACCTCCAGTAAATGACATCAACAAATGCTGTAAATCAAATTCATTCAAGACCTCATCGATTTAATACCAAATATTAAATTCAGTTTAAATCCAACAATCCTTGCAAATGTTATGTTGCAGAAATCAAAGTTTGGAGGATAGGTTTGTAACTCCTTTAAATAACATGATAAGATGCTGAAAATTTAACTCATTCTAGAAAGTTGTTTGCCAAATTTGGTTAAAGTAATAACATGATGCTGTGGAAAGAGTTATGAGGCAGGACAATAGGAGGCCACAAATTCTCTAAATGATGCCTTAGCTGAAAAATTTAACTTTTTTACATTCCTCACAGTTCAAAGCTACAAACCAAATTCGGTTGAAAATGAACTATTTTTTGTAGTTACGTTGCAGAAACTAAATTACTTTGAAAGGATTGATGGAGTGGACAGACATTCTGATTACTATAGCACTCTGCCAACTATGTCAAGCAGTACCCTAAAGATTCAAAGTCTTGTGATGATTTTCCAAAGATCAGACCAGAGTCCTTGCCTAATATTTCTCCAAAATTATGGCTCATAAAATCAAAATCTTATGTGATTCTTAGAATATACCTCCATAATTGAAATTTAAACACTTATTTAGCCTGACAAATGTTTATATGTAGTTTACTGAATTCCTGACTGCTTAAGTGATAGAGCTGAAAATCCAAATAAATGACTTGAACTTCAACTGTAAAAAATATACAGTGAACCATAGGCAATACTTCTATGGAATTTTCTGCAGTCACAATAGAAAATCACAGCAGTAAACAGCTCTTAATTTAACATGTCAGAAGAGGAACCAAAACTAAGAAAAACCTTCAATGATGTATATTTCATTGTAATTAAAATGACTGATGCTGTCAGACTTGGAACTGTTGCAAGAATACAGAGCCACAGCTGGTAATTTTGGCATGTCAAGTTAGAGCAACAGAAGCTTAGTGTGTTATTTCATCACAGACTGGTGTTGGCAGTTTGTATTAGCAGTGCTAGCTCAGCAAACTTATTGTGCAAGATTACACAATGAGAGATGATTCAGATAAGCTCAACTTTATGAAGAAACATTTAATTTACTAACTTGTCCTGTATGGAGGATCATCAAGAGAACTTTCAGGGCACTTCAGACTCCAATAAGGCTTTGCATCTGCAGGCCAGTTCCAGGGGCGATCTTCATTGGTGCCAAAATTGGCAGGCTCATTCATATCCTGCAAAGGCATAAAAAAAACTGACTCAAATTTAAATATATCCTTTAAATTGTATGCACAACAAGTGTAAATGTTATTTGTTTGTAATAAATGGTACAATATTAAGACCTAACATGGCTCATATTGATATGCCCTATTGTGGTGTTTATTGTGAAAGAAACCAGACAACCCACCTTTGGATGGGTAACTCTTTGCACATCTTATAACACTGGCTTAAACTCAAGACAAAGAAAGCTGCAAGTCAAAAGTATTACCAATGCATGATCTGAAATTCATGTGATCATAATGATCGTATAACTGAATGATTTTCTAAAACTAAATCTACGCATTCTATTTTGCAAACTTTTATTTCTTAGATGAGAAGCTTTATAATTTTGGAAGGAGGGGGTCTTTCTTTTACTATTATAAACTCAATGTTTATTTATATTTACATTTAAAGTGATTTTTTTTAATACTTGTAAACCCTCATGATCTAATATAACTATGTTGGTAGCAGTATTTGCCAGAACCACCAAAGGCAAATCAAATTTTCTGATGGCTATTAATTTCAAAGCAAATTGGTAATATATATTTCTGAGTCATGTACTGTTGTCTGCCAGTTTTCACCTTAGAGTTATTGCTGATTGCTACATGCATTAGCTTGAAAAGGAACTTGAACTATTACTGGTGGATGAATAACAAAGTACTCCGCTTACAACAATTTGCTTCTCTTGTCCTTATAAAGAGAAAGTTGTATGGGAAACCATAGCCAGGAGATAATGGTCATTCGGGGTAATGAATCCTCTAAATTATGACATTGACTACTTGAAAATCCAGCTCATCCAAGGACTTGTCAATAGTAAACTACCTAATATGTAAAGAAGACATAAAGCTGATCAGCAAGGGCCATAACTCTGTCCAAAATAGAGTAGAATAAGACAAAACCCATAAAGGACACATCCATGTCTATGAAACAATGTTTACTTCAAACTATATTAGAATATGTTGAACAGTTCATAAGCTATGCTGATTACAAGCAACATCAATGGAAAGATATGAAGTTGACTGACAAGGGCCATAACTCTGTAAAAAAAATTGGTGTAAATGAAACAAAATCCATGGGAAGGTACATACCGATAAAAAGATGATGTTCTTTCCAAATTTTGTCAAAATATGTTGAACAATTCTTGAGGTATGCTGATTACAAGCCACATCAATGGAAAGATATGAAGTTGATTGACAAGGGCCATAACTCTGTCAAAAATTTGTGTAAATGAAACAAAATCCATGGAAAGGTACATACCGATAAAAAGATGGTGTTCTTTCCAAATTTTGTCAAAATATGTTGAACAATTCTTGAGGTATGCTGATTACAAGCCACATCAATGGAAAGATATGAAGTTGATTGACAAGGGCCATAACTCTGTCAAAAATTGGTGTAAATGAAACAAAATCCATGGAAAGGTACATACTGATAAAAAGATGATGTTCTTTCCAAATTTTGTCAAAATATGATGAACAATTCTTGAGGTATGCTGATTACAAGCAACATCCATGGAAAGATATGAAGTTGATTGACAAGGGCCATAACTCTGTCCAAACAAAGTGATTAGACAAAATGCATAGAAGGCACATCAAGATCTGAAAAAAAATCTTATAACCAAATTCATGTTGACTGCAAGCAACATTCGAAGTTTCCATGTGAAGACAAAAACTTGCTTCAAAAGAGGTATAACCCTGTCCATAAATGAGTTGACAAGACTGTACCAATCAGAAAGGCATATGCAAGTCTTTGAGACAATGTTTATATCAGATTGATTCATTTGGTGTTTAGTTTCATATCTTACAGCACAGCAACACAAGTAGGTTATGTTGTGCTGAGGAAAGTGGAATGAAGTAACTTGCACAAAAAACACACCAAGGTAGCTGACTTTGATTACTGAAATGATAGGATTCAAACTTGAAACTTTAAGTCACAAGTCCAGCACACTAGCCACTAAGCTATTGTGGCTCTTGTCTCCATTAGTTGCCTCTTACAATGCATGTCTGGAGAGAACACTGGCCTTATTCTATGTCCCAGTAAAATCAGAATATGCTGAATGGTTCTTTAAGCAATGTCAATTACAAGGAACATCCCATGTGATGATATGAAGTTAACTGCCAATGGCCATAACTCTATCCAAAATGGAGTAGACAAGGCAAAGCTCATAGGTCTATGAGACAATATTCATACCAAACTGCGTGCCAAAAAATAATGATGAGTAGTTCTTTAGATGTATCTGTTACAAGAAATATTCCATGTAAAGATATTAAGTTAACTGTCAAGGGCCATAACTCAAATCCAAAATGAACCTGACTAAACAAACTGCCTAAAAGGCCACATCTAGATCTAAGAGAAAATGTTCATGTCTAACTGAATCAGAATATATTCAATTACTCCTGAGCCAAACCAATTACAGTTGACATTCCATGTGAAGATATGAAGATAATGATCAAGAGCCATAACTCAAAACAGACTGACACAAAAAAAACCCCATAAACAGTACATCTCTGTCTAAAGAGGTGAAGAATAGCTCATTGGTTAGCATGCTGGAATCCTGTGCAGGCAGATTAGGTTCGATTCCCAGGCCAGATCAGGGTAGCTGCTATATTGTGCTCTTAAGAAAGACACAGTATTCTAAAGCAAAACACCTTAGAGCAGGTTTATACCAACCAAAGATGTTATTATGTGTTTCTGATGAAAACTATTTACCGTAGTGTCATTAATTTACATGGGGTACCAATAATTGTGAATTCTGTTGTTGCCCAGAAACATGGATTTAAAGACTCAACTAAAACTTTGCCACATATGATAAAGAAGCCATTTGAATGTGGGGTGCAAATAATTCTGTAAAGAGGAAAAAAGTTAAAGAAACATATATATATATATATATATATATATATATATATATATATATATATTGTAAATAGTGATGAAGACTAAATTTCATTGAAAGCATGATGCAGAACAAGAAATTTCATGGTACTGCCCAAAGATGTTCATTTTTCTAGGGCAAAATCTGTTGACTATTTTCATACTTCTAGTGCATACATTTGGTGCACCAACAACTCCAAAAGACCTTGTCTCAAGAATTTTCACTGCTAATTAAACAAGCATTGTTTCTAAACATATAATCAGTACAATACTAACAATCCAAAGGGCATCAAAGACAAGCTTCTGTCTGTGTTTGACTATTAGACTCTTCCACAGCTCCTCTGTTTTTGGATTGAAGAAGTCAGGGAAAACAACCTTTCCTTTAGGCCATACCTGCAAGTATTCAGGTAAGCAAATCATAACCAACTTCGATCATGTATAATAATTTTTCTAACATTTTATTTTATGTTAGTCATCTACAATTTCAGCAAAGTCATATGAATATGAGGATGTTCATGTTAAATGTATTCTACAATTTAATGTTCAAATACAGGGCATTAATAGAATAACATTCAGCAACACCACTGATACACAGACTAAGACAGACAGACAGAACACATATATACTAAATTAGAGACAAAATCAGCACAACATCATAACTGCAGCTGCATTTCTCCCAAAATGAAGTTTTAATAATATTACCACTAATATCCATAAAATTCATTTTGTCTGTTAATTTTTGGGGAAAATCCCAGTGCTGAGGAGTCAAAAAATTATTAATTATATTCAGTGGCATATGGTTTGGAAAAAGAGGACCCAACTGTTGTGTATAATGTGCCAGATTTTTTACATGCACCATCTTATATAACTGTCTGGTATTTTAACTTAAACCACTTTAGGCACATCTGACAGAGTGTATAGGTTGAGCGCTGGGACAGTGGCATCATGCAATGTGCACTTGGATTTACAAATCTAATGGTCAGTAAAGAGCATTTACAACTAAATATGCCACACTGACAATCATTTCTTTAACATCATGATTCAAGAACAACATGCATTTGGACATTACTGTGAGACAGATGCTAAAGGAATCTCACAAATTCCCCCATTTTCCTATAAGTACTCTGGTGTACATCTTTGCAAGGTTGTCATTATTTCTCATTAGGTGAGGAACAAAAACATGTTATTACCTCAGTTTACCACAATTTATTTCAGACAACAGCTTTCAGTTACATTACACTGAAACATGGTATACTTTATGATTTTGCATATTTGAACAAAAAAAATTGTATAAATGACTTGATTGTTGAGTTGATTTCAGGTTGAAATTGTCATGAGGTGTGGTCCCTTGCTCTAGGTTATTATTGGGAGATGATTTTAGGATTAAGGCTGTCATGAGGAGTGGTCCCTTGCTAAAGGTTGTCAGGTAATTGGTTTCATGCTATAGGTTGTCATGAGGAGTGGTCCCTTGCTAAAGGTTGTCAGGTAATTGGTTTCATGCTATAGGTTGTCATGAGGAATGGTCCCTTGTTAAAGGTTGTCAGGTAATTGGTTTCATGTTATAGGTTGTCATGAGGAATGGTCTCATGCTGAAGATGGACAAAGGAATGTTTAACAGAATATACTTACGTAGCCTAGAACTGCTCCAGTATGATCTTTCTCTTCATCAGAAACAACATAATCTTCTGGCCACTTGATTGCCCCCTCCACTTGAGTCAGGTTAATGTAAGGCTCATAGCCAGTTACATTGGTTATAAAACAGGGATCCTGTAGTGACAACAAATTTTATATTATTATCTCCAAAATCATGACGACTAAGCTTCCTTTGTATCTAATGCATGCAAGTTTCTGAACTTGAGGAACTATGAGCAATACTTTCACATAAATATCACCCCACCTCTCCCATACTTCACCCCTAGCTTATGATGGTGATGAGTCTATAATCTAAAAGAATACAAAATTCTTTTTAAAACAGTGCAAAGTATGATGACTGGTCAGCATGCATATCTTCTGATGGTAACCATAATAAGAATTACATTTCACAGCAATCTGCTACAAACATAAAGAGTATAGCTGTATTCATAAAATTCTGTCATGCGATGCATCCAGCTGTTATTTAAAGAAGGGCAATAACTCTTACAATAACCAAGAGGGAGCACAAATATTTGTCAATATGGCCATCTGTGCATGATGACCATAATATTACCAAGTTACAAAGCGATTCATAAAAAAATTCACAAGTTAACTCAAAAGACCCTATCTAATACTGCATTCAGCTGCAAGAAAAAAGGATAAAACCTCTAACAAAAAGAGGCCCAAGTGAGCCTAACATCACTGACCTGGGTAGCTGACATATGCCAGCATGTGAATGCAAATTTACACATGCATTGAAAATCTTGATAGAAAATGAAAACTTACATACCAAGTCCAATTAAAATCTGATCTGATCAGAATAAAGCCTGTAACACAAAGGACAACACAGAATATGCAAGCCTGTAACACAATGGACAACACAGCAGATGCAAGCCTGTAACACAATGGACAACACAGCATATGCAAGCCTGTAACACAGTGGACAAAACAGCATATGCAAGCCTGTAACACAGTGGACAAAACAGCATATGCAAGCCTGTAACACAGTGGACAAAACAGCATATGCAAGCCTGTAACACAATGGAAAACACAGCAGATACAAGCATGTAACACAATGGACAACACAGCAGTGTGCACACAATGGGCAACACAGCAGATGCAAGCCACACAATAAGCCTTGGCCGTATGAGCTAAATATTACAGGAACACTGTGATTTGTTGATATGTAATTACAGTACCAGTTGTTTCTGTGCACTCTGTTTCATGTTATAATATGCTGTTTTATATGCAATGGCCTGCAATATATGTTAGTTGTGTTGTCTTGCAATTCACTGTATTTTATTGTGTTGCATTGCATTGCAATTTATTGTATTGCATTGCATTGTATTTTATTGTACTTCATTTCATTGTATTTTATTTGTACTGCATTGCATTGTATTTTATTGTACTGCATTTCATTCTGTTTTATTGTACTTCAATTTATTGTATTTTATTTTGCTGCAATGCATTGTATTTTAGTTTGCTACAAATGCATTATATTTTATTGTACTGCATTGCATTGTATTTTATTGTGCTACAATGCATTGCCTTTGAACTTCATTTCGTTGTATTTTATTGTACTGCATTGCATTGTATTTTATTGTACTTCATTTCATTGTATTTTATTTGTACTGCATTGCATTGTATTTATTGTACTGCATTTCATTCTATTTTATTGTACTTCATTTCATTGTATTTTATTGTGCTACACTGCATTGTATTTTATTGTACCACACTGCATTGTATTTTATTGTATTATATTGCACTGTATTATATTGTACTGTATTGCATTGCATTTTATTGTGCTCCATTGCACTTTATTTTTTTGTACCATATTACTTTGTATTATATTGTACTACATTGCATTATATTTTATTGTACCATATTGTATTGTATTTTATTGTACTGCACTGCATTGTATTTTATTGTATCATACTGTATTGTATTTTATTGTACTTCACTGCATTGTATTTTTTTGTGCTGCACCATATTGCATTGTATTTTATTGTATTTCACTGCATTGTATTTTATTGTATCATACTGTATTGTATTTTATTGTACTTCACTGCATTGTATTATATTGTACTTCACTGCATTTTATTTTATTGTAATACATTGCATTGTATTTTACTGTACTATATTTCATTGTATTTTATTGTACTGCACTGCACTGTATTTTATTGTACTACATTCCATTCTATTTTATTGTACCACATTGCATTGTATTTTATTGCACTACACTGTATTGTATTTTATTGTGCTGCACCATATTGCATTGTATTTTATTGTACTTCACTGCATTGTATTTTATTGTAATACATTGCATTGTATTTTACTCTACTATATTGCATTGTATTTTATTGTACTGCACTGCATTGTATTTTATTGTAATGCATTGCATTGTATTTTATTGTACTACATTGCAGTGAATTTTATTGTACTACACTGCATTGTATTTTATTGTACTACACTGCATTGAATTTTTTTGTACTACATTGCATTATATTTTATTGTACTACATTGCACTGTATTTTATTGTACTGCATTGCATTGTATTTTATTGTACTACGTTACATTGTATTTTATTGTACCATATTGCATTGTATTTTATTGTACTACCTTGCACTGTATTTTATTGTTCTACATTGCATTGTATTTTATTGTACCATATTGCATTGCATTTTATTGTACTGCACTGCATTGTATTTTGTTGTACTACACTGCATTGTATTTTACTGTAGTACATTGCATTGTATTTTATTGTACTGCACTGCATTGTATTTTGTTGTATTACACTGTATTGTATTTTATTGTACTGTATTGCATTGTATTTTATTGTAATACATTGCATTGTATTTTATTGTACCATATATTGCATTATATTTTATTGTACCATATTGCATTCTATTATATTGTACTGCACTGCATTGTATTATATTGTACTACTTTGCATTGTATTTCATTGTACTACATTGCATAGTATTTTATTGTACCATATTGCATTGTATTTTATTGTACTGCATTGCATTGTTTTTTATTGTGCTGCACCATATTGCATTGTATTTTATTGTACTGTATTTTATTGTACCATATTGCATTGTATTTTATTGTGCTGCATTTCATTGTATTTTACTGTACCATATTGCATTGTATTTTATTGTGCCATGTTGCATTGTATTCTATTATGCCACACTGCATTGTATTTTATTGTACTGCAACATATTGTTTTGTAATTCTGGTATAAACTGCATTTCTTGTTTAGTAATAAAGCATGCATTTTTAATGTCAAATGGAATTGTAACAACTGTGTTTGAGTAACATTTTAAATCTACAGGAAATTCAAAGTGGCAGTAGAAGCACTAATCAGATTTTAAATTCAAAGTGGCAGTAGAAGCACTAATCAAATTTTAAATTCAAAGTGGCAGTAGAAGCACTAATCAGATTTTAAATTATCAGTCCAGCACCAAATATTGAAGATCATGGAAGCAAGTACACTCAGTACTGAAAGTCATGGAAGCAAGTGCTCAGTGCCAAGGGTCATGGAAGCAAGTGCTCAGTGCTGAGGGTCATGGAAGCAAGTGCTCAGTGCCGAGGGTCATGGAAGCAAGTGCTCAGTGCTGAGAGTCATGGAAGCAAAGTGCTCACTACTGAAGGTCATGGAAACAAGTACATGTACATTGGTTACAAATAACTATGTCCAGAGTGCAATAAAACATAATGTAAATCAATCTATTATGAAAAATGGACAGAAATTATATATATATATATATATATATATATATATATATATATATATATATATGCCACAAGTCCACAAAAGTAGATAAGCTTCTACAATTATGCATGGTGTAGAAAAATACCACACAATCATCAACATGGTCATTATACCAGAATAATAATGGTTCTCATGCCACCAGCTCGCAGTTCTTGGAAATAGTCATTCAGGCCATTGAAGTGTATATCATCTATTGTAAAGTCCTGCCTCTCATTCATATGGTCAATATCTGCATACTGGACATCCTGCAAAAGCAATGAATTTACACATAATTTTCACTTATTACCATTATTATCTACACATAATTTTCACTTATTACCATTATTATCTTATACTATAAAGCCAGTATATTGCACTGTAATGTACCACATGGCAACCAACTAGTGCAAGCTCATGTCCCATACAGTCACAAACCATCTAGTAAACAAAGAAAACAAACTCTTTGTCACATGGTGAAACATCACTAGAAACAAACTAGCATAAACTCTTTGCATGTGATGCTGCAACATGACATCTGGCAACCAACTAGTGCAAAGTGTTTGTATGTCACTCTGTGACATACCATTAGGCAAATAACTAGTGCAAAGTGTTTCTGTGTCACTCTGTGACACACCATCTGGCAACCAACTAGTGCAAAATTGTTTCTATGTCACTCTGTGTCATACCATCAGGCAACCAACTAGTTCCAAGTGTTTGTATGTGATGCTGTGACATACCATCTGAAAACCAACTAGTGCAAAGTGTTTGTATGTCACTCTATGATATACCATATGACAAATAACTAATACCAACACTTTATCACATGGTGTCTGACAAACTGGCAACCAACTAGTGTGAACTCTTTGCATGTCAAACTAGGACATACCACTCAGCATTCAACAAGTACACAGTCTTTGCATGTCGCACATGACTACACCCGGCAAACAACTAAAGCAAATTATTTGCATTTGTCTATGAATACCTCCTGGCAACCAACTAGTGCAAACTCATAGTATGTTACAAATTCATGGTATGACATGCCACCTGGCAACCAACTAATGCAAACTCATAGTATGTTACAAATTCATGGTATGACATGCCACCTGGCAACCAACTAATGCAAATACACAGTATGTTACAAATTCATGGTATGACATACCACCTGGCAACCAACTAATGCAAACTCATAGTATGTTACAAATTCATGGTGTGACATACAATCTGGTAAAAACACTAGTGAAAACTCATAGTATGTTACAAAATCAGAGTATGACATGCCACATGGCAACCAACTAGTGCAAATTCTTGGTACATAACACATGACATGCCACCTGGCGACCAGCTATGGTAAGCTCTTTGCATGTCACAATATTGTGCAGACTATATCTATTTCAGACAGTCACATTGCATTTGGCAACCAACTAGTGAAAACTGTTTTGTAAAATAACTATGATATATCACCTGGCAATCAACTCATTGCTGTTATGTGTTAACTTGTGTTTATTTGACATGCTATTGAAGAAATTCATTAAATATTACAATACTCAAATTAATATATTTGAAAAGTAATATCTATCAAACATCATATATTACAATTCTCTTTGTCAAACTAAAGGTGTGTTCAGCTGGAATGATGCCATATGTTGAACATGAAATAATGTACTAATATTTGAGATATAGTGAACTGAAATCAAATAATAATCCTATAGTTAACCAATTCACATAGAGTATATTTTAGCTATGTATTAGTTGTTTACAGAATTAAATGATTCAGGTCATGTAGAAAATTATCTTGATTTTGGAAAAGGTCAAGTCCAACTTGCAATGTTTAATTGACAATAGCATATAATGAAATAAAAAAAACTGAATACAAAAAAAAGTAACAAACAATTCAAATTAAATATAGATAACAATAACTGGACAAGAATTGAACCAAGGTGTTTTGGAAAATGGACAGCTAATGAGAACTGAACCAAGGTGTGATGGATGAATTTACAGTTGGTCTAGAACTGAACCAAGTGTTTGATCAATCAATGAACAGCTGGACTACAATTGAACCATGGTGTGATAGATGAATGGACAGCAGGACAAGAACTGAACCAAGGTGTAAAGGATGAAGAGCCAGCCGGACTAGAACCAAACCAAGGTGTGATGGATGAAAGGCCAGCTGGACTAGAACCAAACCAAGGTGTAATGGATGACTGGACAGTTGAACTAGAACAAAACCCAAGTTGTGATGGATGAATGGACAGCTGGACTAGAACCAAACCAAGGTGTGATGGATGAATGGACAGCTGAACTAGAACCAAACCAAAGTGTGATGGATGAAAGGACAGTTGGACTAGAACCAAACCAATGTGTGATGGATGAAAGGACAGTTGGATTAGAACCAAACCAAAGTGTGATGGATGAAAGGTCAGCTGGACTAGAACCAAACCAAAGTGTGATGGATGAAAGGACAGGTGGACTAGAACCAAACCAAAGTGTGATGGATGAAAGGACAGTTGGACTAGAACCAAACCAATGTGTGATGGATGAAAGGACAGTTGGATTAGAACCAAACCAAAGTGTGATGGATGAAAGGTCAGCTGGACTAGAACCAAACCAAAGTGTGATGGATGAAAGGACAGGTGGACTAGAACCAAACCAAAGTGTGATGGATGAAAGGACAGTTGGACTAGAACCAAACCAATGTGTGATGGATGAAAGGACAGTTGGATTAGAACCAAACCAATGTGTGATGGATGAAAGGACAGTTGGATTAGAACCAAACCAATGTGTGATGGATGAAAGGACAGTTGGATTAGAACCAAACCAATGTGTGATGGATGAAAGACAGTTGGATTAGACCAAACCAATGTGTGATGGATGAAAGGACAGTTGGATTAGAACCAAACCAATGTGTGATGGATGAAAGGACAGTTGGATTAGAACCAAACCAATGTGTGATGGATGAAAGGACAGTTGGATTAGAACCAAACCAATGTGTGATGGATGAAAGGACAGTTGGATTAGAACCAAACCAATGTGTGATGGATGAAAGGACAGTTGGATTAGAACCAAACCAATGTGTGATGGATGAAAGGACAGTTGGATTAGAACCAAACCAATGTGTGATGGATGAAAGGACAGTTGGATTAGAACCAAACCAATGTGTGATGGATGAAAGGACAGTTGGATTAGAACCAAACCAATGTGTGATGGATGAAAGGACAGTTGGATTAGAACCAAACCAATGTGTGATGGATGAAGGACAATTGGATTAGAACCAAACCAATGTGTGATGGATGAAAGGACAGTTGGACTAGAACCAAACCAATGTGTGATGGATGAATTTACAGCAAACAAGATTAACACTATATGCCACTACAGATATGACAATGATTTGAAATAGGAAAATTACAGATTTAAAAAATTGGAATCTTAACACAAGTCCCTCAAAACACAAGTCCCTCAAAAGGACTGCTGACACCTTACTGACTGAAAAGATTTCACAGGAAACCATGATAAGACAATTCTTTTAAATGCTGAGTGCTGAAAACATCTCTGATATTCTTGAGCAAAATCAAGATTTTCAAGATGGCCATCATGGCAGTGATATTGGATGTAAGATTGGCACTATTTTCATTTAGGACCAACTAAATGTCGTAAGACATCTGTTTGGTGAAAGCCCAATGTTCATCGAACCATTCTGGAGGAGCAGTGATAAGACTTTAAAGATGGTTGTCATGGTAGCGATGATGGATGTAAGAGCAATACCATATTCGTCTAAGACAAAAAAGACATCATGCAACCCCATGTTGATAAGATCATCAATTCAGGATGAGTAGTGATAACAAGATTTCAGTGCTGACATGACCATTTTTATCAGTAGAATAACAATAACAAGATTTTCAAATGGCCACTACAGATATTGGATGCTCAAATTGAACCATTTTTATTTAGAACCAACTAAACATTGGGATAAATGTATATGTAAAGTTTCATGGAAATTGTCGAAGTAGTTTAGGAAATGTAGCAGTAACAAACTGGTGATAAATGATGGACAGATGTACGATGTTTAAATTGCAATAAAGCAGGCTATCCCACAAGCTGTTGTGGTCTATGAACAGTAGAGATACAAATAGTGGTTTTTATCAAACAATTAATTTAAACATCAAACCTCAGTGATTCAAAATGCTTTTTGGTTGAAACATGCTATCTACAATCATCTTTTCCATCACGTAACAAAAATGAAGTCTGTCGAGAAAATACTGCAAGTGCATGATATTCATCCTGTACTGATGTCCTGTTTATCCTGTTTGGAATTTTGGTAACACTTCATGTTTTAACTGAGGTATTATCATCATCAGCCATATGTCTGAATCTTTCTTGAACTTTCTCGGTTGAATGAGGTCACCACTTTGATGTGATTCTGATTAACTGGTTTTGTAATGCAGGTGCTTAGGTACACCTTCACAAAACAATTACAATTAGACATTAATTGCATTTATAAAATTGCCTGACTGGAAACTGGAATCCAATAGAAGTGATCATAACGGTGCATTTTGGGTTAAAAATAGGAATAATTCAGCCAAAATCAGAATGGTTGGCATCTCTGCTACCTACAAATCGCATGGTGGGGCATAAAAAAACTTTGAGACTAAATGCTAGAGATTTATGATATCTGCCAAATCAGTCAAATATTCAAGTAACTGATGTCCAAGCAACCAAGGTTTTACTGTACTTCAAAACTTGTCCACAAACAATACTTGTCCACAAACATGCCATGTCCACAAACATGACTTACATGAGGGATTTTATACTGTTTTGTCCTATTGACTGCTGCCTTAAGGTTGTCAAGACTGTTGTAACCATAACGACACAGCTGAAATCCTAGTGACCAGTAAGGTGGCATGAATGGCCTTCCAATGACCTGGGGATAGAAAAATTAGATGTATATTGCAAATTCAATAAATTCACTATTTACATCTACTGAGCTGCTTTAAGCAATCATCTAATGCCAAAAAGATGTCAATGAAATCAACTGACCGATTTGTCTAATTTATAAAAGACAGTAAGTTACTAAAATTGTCATTCTTCTAATGGTCAGTCTAAAACATGATTCAAGCATAAATCTGTAACACTGATTCAAAGAATACTAGTTTGGATCCAGTCATGCTTGATACAGAATAACTAGATTGCCAAATTTCACACCTGGCAAACTGTGAATTAAAGATTGGTATCACAAACTATGTTGTGTGATGATATGTATCACAAACTATGTTGTGTGATGATATGTATCACAAACTATGTTGTGTGATGATATGTATCGCAATAATCATCTTCATTAAAATATGTATATATGATAGTATATAAACAGATTGAAAAATAATATTACAGGTCCATCTTTGCCAAGCATAGTTTGTTTCATAGTCAATATATATATATATATATATATATATATATATATATATATATACACAATAAACTAACAATGAACAGTGCAAAACTAATATCTAACTAGCCCGAGTGCTTTCGACTCTTAATGACTCTTATTCAAAGGTGAATACAAAACATACACAAGACAAACAAATAAAACACAAAAACCGTTGTGTTTGCAAAACTTTACAACATGGCTGTTTCTACAGGAATTAAACCTTTAAATTTGTTATGTTTCAACTAGTTTATTTCAACTTGTTGTGAATGCTGGAAAATATTTTTTATTGACCTAGAAATCAATGAGCCATAACAACATCTGTTACTTTATGTAAATTTATATAAGCACAAATTATATCCCGGATATTTCATTGTTATAGCAGTAATTATAGGTTATTAAGCAAATATATTATTTATAAGAAAATGTGTCGACTGCAAAAGATAATTTTATTTGTGCATGGCTATCTTTTTCTAGTCTTCTGGGTTTAAACCGCTTGGTTTCAATGTTGTAAGGTGGCGTATCCAGTAAGATTCCTTTTCTTTCCTGGTTTCAGAACTCCAGTTGGGGTTTTGAGTAATTGCAATAAGTGTTATATCACTGAAAGTGATTAGTATGTTGGAGAAACTGAAAAGCTACACAAAAGGATCAACCTTCATAGATCTGATTGGATGACAAAGAAGCTGTACAGAAGCCTGGTCGCAGAACACTTCTCCTCCCCAGGCCATGCTTTCAGTGACATAACACTTATTGCAATGTTTTACTTTTTAGACAAGTTAAAATCTAATGGGTAAACATACAAATGCAAACAATGATCAGGTGAAGAAACAAAAACTACTTACCCGCACAAATGAAAATGTATATATGGTATTATTTGAAGAGAAAAACAAAAAACTTTTAAAACCTTCAAAAGAAACAGCTGCTGTAATCTCATGAGAGACTAAAATTCTTTTAAAGTGGAATAAAAAAGTGCCATGTAAGGAGACTGACAGTTTTTGTAAATGTGAATTCATTGATTTTCATAAGTATTAATTTTCACCATGTTGTAATATTTTTGCTAGTACTTAAATTCTGGGATTAAAGAAAATGTCACCCCATTTCCCGAGAACAAATAATTGTTCAATAGGTCTTTACATTTGTTGATTGTAGCAACAATGACATCAACAACAAGAGTTTAGTAAACAGCAACAATGACATCAACAACAACAGTTTAGTGAACAGTAGATTATATGCCTGCCTCATGTTTAATAGTCCTTATAATTAATAAATATTTTAAATTTTTTGTACAAAAACATTTTCCTTCTTCCAGCCACAGTGATGTTGGCTTTTGAGATGAAGATCCCAAATTAGATAGGCTTCTTCCAGCCACAGTGATATTGGCTTTTGAGATGAAGATCCCAAATTAGATAGACTTCTTCCAGCCACAGTGATGTTGGCTTTTGAGATGAAGATCCCAAATTAGATAGGCTTCTTCCAGCCACAGTGATATTGGCTTTTGAGATGAAGATCCCAAATTAGATAGGCTTCTTCCAGCCACAGTGATATTGGCTTTAGATATGAAGATCCCAAATTAGATAGACTTCTTCCAGCCACAGTGATATTGGCTTTTGAGATGAAGATCCCAAATTAGATAGACTTCTTCCTTATGTAAGCTATCCTTAATGTTAAATGCCCAGGTCTGTGATGGAAAACATTATTGTACGGAAACCACTTCTCTTCTTTCAGACACAATGGCTTTGACCTTGTGAGCCCTAAATCGATAGGCTTCTTCTTGATCCCACATGCAAGCCATCCACAAAGTTCAAATAATCATGCTCCTTATGGTTTAGATGTTGGTGTGAGATGCCCTTAGTGGCAAAAGTTCAAATGATCCTTATGGTTTAGATGTTGGTGTGAGATGCCCTTAGCGGCAAAAGTTCCAACAGATTGAAGTAGACTACACGTCCAATGCAGAACCCAGTTTCATTAAATGTATTAATTGTTTCCTCAAATTGAAATTCATTAGCATCTTTCTTACTGTTTGATTGGCAACAACAAAATTTTGCAATGAACACCAAGTATTCAGAAAGAATTCCAGTAAAATCATATTTTTAACAGTCCCGAATAGTGGCTTCTTTTTTACTCTCAGAAAAATCTCAACTTTCTTTTCAAGAAGTGACAGGGGTTCAATTTTACAACTTGGGAGATAATTTTCATCCTTTGCACCATGCCTGTCTCTGACAAAATCTTAATATCTTTAAAACTGCAATGTGTAAACATGTAAATGGCTTAAATTAGTTAACTGCCTGTAACATTTATAAATCACTAACCATATAAACGAACATGCACATTTATGTCAGTGATTCAGGAGCTACATGTTTAAGTTAAATTATATATTTACATATATCCGCTTAAGAGGATCTTTTAGAAGGCTTTCTACTACTATTTTTTTTTTCTTTTAATGTGACAAATCCTAGGAAAAGTCAAAGTTGATGAGAATTGTCTGTACCATACATTAGGCATTATGGTAGTCTGCACCATACATTAGGCATTATGGTAGTCTGTACCATACATTAAGCATTATGGTAGTCTGTACCATACATTAGGCATTATGGTAGTCTGTACCATACATTAAGCATTATGGTAGTCTGTACCATACATTAGGCATTATGGTAGGTTGTACCATACATTAGGCATTATGGTCTGTACCATAGATTACACATTATGGTATGCTGTACCATGCAGTGTACATTATGGTAGGCTGTATCATACATTATGCATTAAGATAGGCTGTCCCATACATTACACATTAAGGTAGTCAGTACCATACATTACACATTATGGTAGGCTGTACCATATACAATGCATTACAGTAGGCTGTATTATGTATTATGCATTACGATAGGGTGTACTATACATTGCACATTACGGTAGGCTGTATTCCACATTATGCATTAGGCTCATCTGCTAATAATACTGAGAAAATTCTTTAAACTACATTATTTACTTTTGAAAACACATTAGTTAACACCTTTGATAGGAAAATGTTTTATTAGTAAAGAAACTCCATTTCAAGTTTCCAGTCTCCACTGCTGAGTGTCTTAGTCAGTGTCTATCCTATAAAAGCATTCCATGTACAGGCAGTACCTTTGGTTTGATTATCCATTTTTTAATCAAATGTGACTTTTAACTAAAGTTAATTTCTATAAAAATATGGTGTAAGTGGCCTCTACAAATGGCCATTTAAGACTGGTTCTGAAATTTTAGGCAGGTTTCACTGAACTCAAATTTACACCCATCTAAATGAGACAGAAAGAAAAACAGACTAGCTTATGGCCAGACAAAACAAAACAACAAAACCAATAAACTTTAGGCACTTTCCACCATTACTTGTGTATACTGCTGGACCACAGTTTCTGGTTCAGGACCAAAGAACATATAAAAATCCAGGATTCCTCCTGTGGTTCTGTAGGTCAGCATGGGGAGAGGTGTCAAGCTGTAGTCTGAAAAAAAAATAATATAATTTTTACCTAAAAGAAAGTGCATTGACAGAAAATAATTATCATCCAATTAAACTTTAGAATTATAACAGAATCCTTTTCAATTGTGCAAATTATTACATCATTCAGAAATTAAATCAGATGATCAGAGACAAAACAGCACTATTAAAACAATTCATATGTCAGAGCTGTAACATTAGACAAACTTTTGAAGGTTTTAAGAGCCAAAATAACAAATATAATATCAGCTAATTAGCTGAAATTTTTTATATGTGTTAGTTTGGTGAAGGAAAATAAAAACCCAGAGATGTTGTTTAGATTCTAACCTAAAACCATTTATACTTGCTTATAAGTTGAGTCAAACTGCAAATGACAAAGATCCTGATCTGCTTAGGCATAATGTGCCTGCAGATCAGGGTCTATGTTGTTTACTCTACTGATTATTTAATCAAACTGCACAGACCCAGATCTGCCTGCACATTATGTGATGGCAGATCTGGCTCTGTGCAGTTTGTAGTTGGACTTGTCTTATAAGCGAGTACATATGGTACCTCTTGCGACACCATATCCTGACGTACTTTACTGACCAGCTAAGCTACCTAATACCAAGTAACTGCTCCTAAAATAGATGAGCCCAAATTTAAAATTTAAACCTGATATGATTCATCCCCCCCCTCAAGGGACTCCAACAGTTTGCTCATTTGGCAAGCAGCATTTTTGAAGTATGTACCCTTAATATATTTAGAAATTTGTTCTCAGTTTAATTAGTCAAGTTTGCCATAACTCTTCAAGTCCTTGCTATATATTATTTAATAATGGTGGAGACTATATAGCTAATGCATAAAACTGGGATCTACCAACTGTGCTTAAAATGTCCATGTAGATCTATTTAAACTTAACTTTGAAGCCCCAACTATAAATAAAATTTACATGGTTCTTGTAAAGTTAAGGAATGATGATATAGCTCTGTCAGTAGAGTCTTGGACTAATGGCTTAACTCCACAGTCACCCATCCTAACATTGCTGTTGTGTATATCAATATATGTTCTTAACTTTTGTCCATGATTGTAGATTGATCTTTAAGATAATGGTCATTTATAAACAACATGTCTACATAACTAACTTTTGTCCATGTTTGTAAGTTGTAAATAAGATGGTGACATAGCTTTTATGTTCTGCACATTCTAGAAGTGAACTTGTTGACAATTTGATGGGATTTTCCATTAGAAATGACTCACATCTATGGAATTCCAGAACAATTTATTGTGTCATTGGTCAAGTGGTAGTTGTATATAAAAAGTGATCTGGTTAAAAAAAATCATTCCTGTTTCATATAAGTGTTTGGAATCTAAGATCAGAGTTTGCAGTTGTGTTCAGATATAATTTGAGAGGAATTATTTCCTGATTCATTGGAATCATAAACTGCTCATTGACCTTTTGGACTAACGCATTACTTTGGGATTATTGAGAACTCATTCAAAAGCATTCTGGATTACATCATTGTGGTACATCAGGACATTCAAGATTATTGGAATTCATTCAGATCGTTCTATATTTTTGTACTTGTGTTAGGACATTTAGGATTATTTGGGATTTAATTCACAATACTGAAAGTTTATTTTGAATTTTCACTTTATATTAGGAATAAATAACTTGTTAGCTTAAATTGTCGGTTTCACTTCTTTTTTCACTTTGTTTAAAACCGAGAGTTGTAACATTGCTCTCTCGCTCAATATCTTACACTGTACAAACCAAGAGCCAGTTCTCGCCACCTACTATTTCCAAAGTGCTAGTATCTTACAGTCAGACGTGAATTTCTAATTACGAATAAAGAATAATTATGTGAGGTACTTTTAAAGGACTATATCCCTGCTCCTCAAAAATATGTAACCCTCTGGAACCATGCGATTGTTGAATATTGTATTGGTGCTATCATCTAAAATGGGCTAATGTTACTAAAGTCTTAGTTTACTGAGAATTAAAGTTCAAAGAGTTCAAAAATGATAATGTAAATAGATGAGGATTGCGTTCTATTCATAGCCATCAACATTCCAAATAACCCTGGCTGCACAGTAATGTCGATAAGCAACGTTCAGTGTAACACAACTGGGCTAGTATCTCTCATAAGGACGCGACTTGTTGTACTTATTATGTTTATTTTAACGAGATTTATGAGACTCTTTCAAAGGCGTGCATAAGAAGTATTGTTCGCGTCCGTTTGTGATATACTAGCCCTATGACGAGAATTCATACACATCGAGAACTGTTCGTCTTCCACTAGAGAATGTTCCTCAATCGGTGATTGCTGAATTATGGAAGTTTTCAGACAACACATTATATATTAGTATTTATGGCAAAAATAACTTTAGATTTTTCATCATTCCATTGACACGCCAGTGCTGAACAACCAGCACTAGTGCTGAAAAGCAATTGGAATGTCATCAGCTATTTAGTTGTTTGCTATATTAAAAACAAAAACTGTCCTCTCTTTAAGGCATCTATCTCTTTTGAAAGGTATTGGTCATAAGCTAACTAGACTCAACAAACTAACAATCTTATATACATTTAACCTCTCTAATTTCAATTTTTGTTCCTTATCCTGGTGTTTCTGCAGCGACATGAACACTTCTGAACTTGAACAAAAGTACAAGCGCGTGCTCTGAGATTTGTGTATGATGATTTCACAAGCAACTATAATGAACCTTTAAATATGGCAAAAAATACAATCTCAAAGGTGCGTAGACTTCGGTTTATAGCTCTAGTGACTTCCAAAATACTGGATAAGCGTGCTCCCAAATATTTGGACAATTTAATGTTTTAAACAGAGTAAACAAACTTTTGATATTTAAATATTTTAGATGTCCCAAGAAAAAACCTCAACATCTGGCAAGATATCTTTCAGATCTGTAGCTGCCATTCTATGGAATGGGCTACCAAACCACTTTAGAGAGCAATCGAACCTTAATTCATTTAGATCTTTAATTCTATCCTGGAATGGTAAAATCTGTAAACATAATATCTGTATTTCCCGCCATGATGACAGAAAAGTTTTGTTAGTGTTTCTTGCTTTGGCCCTTGTCTCATGTACTAATCAAGTACACTACTGTTAGTTCGCTTCTTTTTAAGGCGTAAGCTACTTTTTATTCCGCATTTTGTGCTTCTGCATTTATTTTAAATTTCAATTTTGACCAATAACTTTAATTTTGTAAAAATCCTAAATTGTGTTTCAATTTTTAAATTTATCCAGACACAAAATTCACTGTAACTCAATGATGTTTAAAATGCGTTACTTGCTTGTGTCTCAAGTCGTACGTTACGTTTTGTACAATTTGTATTCGTGCATAATGATGTGTTTGGATGTCATGCTAATCACGCTTGTTGTAATGTCAAATTTGTTTCATGAAATGTCGGTACATGTATAAAGCTCATTACAGCTTATGTTGAATTGTTGTTTTAAATCAGGCCTCATTGTAGGTGGAAAGAGTCACAAGCTTCAAGTACTTGGGATCAATTATCACAAATGAGGGCTCCAAACCAGAACTACTTTGCAGGATTACCCAATACAACAGCAGCAATAACAAGGTTGAGACCAATATGGAAAGATATCAACATTGCTTTTGGTTCCAAAATGAGGCTGATGCGCTCAATTGTCGTATCCATCTTTCTGTATGCTTGTGAAACATGGACGCTCACATCAGACCTACAAAGAAGGATTCAAACCTTCGAAATGAGATGCTACCGCAAGATCTTGGGCATCTCATACATTGGCCATGTAACCAAAGAAGTCAACAACAGTATCCAACGAGCCATCAGATCCTATGAAGACCTCTTGACCACTGTAAAAAAGAGTAAACTGAAGTGGTACGGTCATGTCTCAAGATCATTTGGACTGGCAGAAACAATCTTGCAAGGCACAGTGCGAGGGTGCAGAAGAAGAGGCAGACAGAAAAAGAGGTGGGAAGACAACATTAAGGAGTGGACAGGCATGGGATTTGGAGATTCCCAAAGGGCAGTAGAGAACAGGGAAAGACGGAGAGAATTGGTTGTAAAGTCAACTGTGGTGCCCCAACGACCTCTTGGGTTAAGGGATTGATGATGACGATGACGATGACGATGATGATGATGAATGATCATTGTAGGTTACCTCCCTTTGGAAGGATAATGCAATCTTCTCAAAGATGTCGAAGCTGGTAACAAAATGCCACCTCGAGAAATTCGTTCGCTTCGATAACTGCATCACACTCGGTTCGTACTGCATTATCTACGTTCTCTTCGCTACAATGGCTCTAGTCCAGAATGTGAAGATGCTATGGAATAAGTAAGAGGAAAATGCCATGAACGCCTTACTTGTAGAGATGGAAACACATGGTTGACGACGTTACAAGGTAGCACGGTGTTGATTTTACGATATACCCATAACATCACAATTATGCGCATCTGAACTGCCACATAGACTGGTTGTCTTAATCTCGTTTTTGATTGATTTTAATGTGACAACAGACAAATGGTACGACCGAGTCAAAGTAATCGTGTATTAAAGCGCCAAGAGGCTGTGCTAAGATTCAAACACCCTTGGTGTAATAAAACGGCGAATGTTGATCAAGATTAAATTTTATTAATAATGATAAAAGCATCCTTGTATACTAGATAACATTTTAACAGTTAAGAAAATTTCAATTTGTATTAGAAGAATGTTGTAAGAACAATTTAGCTGTGTACAGTGCACTGTTGATACAATCCATTTTAACAATGTCAGAATTCAATGTCAGCACTTTTTTGAAGGGATGAGATCATTCGAAACATCCTCGTCTCCGTCCCATGCGAATAACTTCGAATATCTGAAAGAGATTCTGAAGGTTATCATAGAAATACTTCCCAAATAGGTAGGTCGAATGTAAAAACAATCTTCAGGCACTGACAAACGACTGTCTTCCTTGGCTGACCTTGACTCTCTAGATCTTGTAATGGAGATTGAAGTAGATGGTGTTGGCTCAGGACCACTCATGTTTTCTTCAAATTCGCTAGAGTAAACTTATGCCAACACTTCTGGTTTCTCCTTGGAAATGTGTGATCATTTCATGACAGTAGATGATTTAGATTTAATCTGTCCCTATGTATACCTCTCGACCAAAGAAAAAACTCATTTACTTCAGTCTGTGGGGATGTAAGAACCACAATAGATCACGCTTCTCGTCTTAGATTTATAAAGACTTATTCGAGAGCACATTTCCGACAAGACTTCTGATTCCTACTCCCAATAAAAGTCAAGCTATCTGCTATGGCTGTCAGTTTAAAAGACATTTGGCTTCAGAATGTCCACAACTTCAAAGATCAGGAGCCTCTACGACCAGAAAAAAGAGATACAAAGTAAAAAGATATCTGTTCTCAATGTCAAGAAAATGGACATTGTACTGCAGAGTGTCCCAAGAAAGTGAGAAAAGAGAAAATAGAGGAAATTGCAGAAGAATCTTAAGAAGTACCCATTCCAGCAAAGAAATTCAAAAGACAAGACAAGAAGAAGAAATAGCAGAAGAACCAATGTTAACGTAGAAATTCAACAAAGAAAAACAGTAAAAATGTAGAACGAATGCATTATATGATGTGTTTGAAAATGTCATTGTGATTCAGTTCAAGAGAATCTGTCAAAAACGTAATTGTATATTTGTCTTATATTGTTCCTTTGGTATCGATAAGATATTCAGACACACTTTTACAAACATAAAATGGCTTGTTGGACAGTAAGTATGGAGTGTTGGCGCGCGCGTGTGTGTGTGTATGTGTGTGTGTGTGTGTGATTTTGATTTTTAACGTAGCTTTAACTCTTTTTCAGTCATATCGCTACGATGTCTGCAGTGTGGCAGTTTATAGTGACGTCAAGCACTGGGACACCATGCCGCAGACATGTAGCGTGATGTCCCACCCACAGTATCCTGACGCCAGGCCGACCAGTCCTAACTCTAACCTCTTAATGCTGAACGCCTAGCGAGGCAGCTCTAATTACCATTTTTATAAGTCTTTGGTATGACTCGGTCGGGGTTTGAACCCGCAAACTCCCGCATCCGAAGCAGACGCTCTAACCAATAGGCCACCAGAAATGTCGAAGTGTTTGCTAGTAAATGTGGAGTCCCCCAATATAAACCTACAGGGTAATTTAACATTAGCATTACCTTACGGTTCTATATGGTACCTCGCATGCAAACCTACTGCGTAATGCTAATTTCCGTACTGATTCTAACAATATATACAATATATGTACAGTGGAACGATATCTACAGTGTGCTTTAATGTTATATTCCCGTATCGCGTGTCTCCCAATGTAAACCCACGGCATAATGCTAATTCACGCCCTGCTCACAATTTCGGCATTTAAGGTCAACAACTTCTAAGCAAGTAACAATGCATACAATGTGTGTCAATGTTTAATTCTCGCACGGC
The DNA here is from genome assembly GCA_016617855.1 of Megalonaias nervosa. NCBI lineage: Eukaryota > Metazoa > Mollusca > Bivalvia > Unionida > Unionidae > Megalonaias > Megalonaias nervosa. Next base: position 5,959 of record JAECUM010011089.1, on the reverse strand, counting down.
TCTAAAGTGTCTCCCAATGTAAAACTATGGTGTATTGTTAATTCCCGTACGGCAATCAAGCGCTCCTTTTTACTACGGCATGTGGGACACATTTACCTATTTTCTTCTAGCTTACATATATATATTTAACTTTGAAGATACCTATTTATTTATTTCAGTGCCGGATTAAACCCTGTGGAGGCCCCTAGGCAGTCGAAATCTCGCCCCCGCCACCCCTCGCAAATTATCTCCTAACAGGTCAAGATCAAATCAATTCAATATTATTTTGATCCGTTGTCGCGGGGACCCTAAAAGGCGTGGAGCCCATAGGCCGGTGCCTACTCTGCCTATTTGGTAATCCGGCACTGTTTAATTTATTTATTTGCGATTTTACCCTTTCAACCCTTTAAGGGTGTTTGGAGTAATCGTGGGCACAAAAACAAGATCCCTTTTGCACCTCGCAAGATTTCTGGCCAAACATTACTATGTATATGGAATTATGCTCAGAAGTGTTATCAGCATATATCCACTCTCCTTGCATATCACATTCTAACTGTTAGTAGTGACAGGTGGTCATAACTTTTAATCCCAGCATTCTGGATATTTGATACCAGAGACTGTCAACAAACGTTAAATTAATTCAGTACCAACAGCTACAGCAGAGTGGGAGATGCAGGCGGTTAAATTGCTGTGCTTGGTACTGTCAGCAATACTGGTTTTGGTTTTGTCTAGATTTTAGCTTTAGTGTACATAAAGTTTTAGGACCCATACTTGGTGTTTGTTTGTCCTTGAACCCGAATGTAACATTGTACGAAGTTATAGCTGTAATATCAATTATATTTTCCTTACAAAGAATGGAATAATGAAAAGAAACAAATTAAAATTTAAATGAACCTTGAGCATTACTGTTCCATAGCAGACTCCGTGAGATTTCCCATCATCCTCAAGGCACGTGTAGAACGGATGAACTCCATACAAGTTAGAATTGGCCTGAAAAAGATGCTCGTGTTTCATATGGACTCTAACGGCAGGTCTTATAATTTACAACTTTCGATTTTTACTTATATGAAAGTGCAGGAAAACTAATATTTTGGATATGGTATTTACAACGCAGTGTTTCTGATGCCTACAACACTTGTGACCACAATTCTTTGTTGTTAGAACTCAGACGTATGACCATCAAACAGACCACTTTGAACTTAATGAAACTGTCTGTTGGATGGCCATATGCAAATTCTTTTTATTTGTTTATTTATTTATTATGTTCTAAATAAGTATCTCTCTCAATATATATATATATATATATATATATATGTGTGTGTGTGTGTGTGTGTGTGTGTGTGTGTGTGTGTGTAATAAAACTATATCCCCAACTGCCAAAACCGTATTTATGCGTGATCACGTTCAAAGAAGGAAATTACCTAAGTCAGAAGGCGGGTGCCAATGCATTTTTGTGAATCGGATTATACTTATTTAAACAAAATTCATTCAACCCGATATAAATTATATAATTCTGCAATTAAAGTTAATCACTTCATAAAAACGTGCACTCGTAGATTACATTTACTTGATCTTTTAGATGGAAATTCTCATGTTTGTGTCAAAAACAAAGGAACAAGTGTTCGTGGAAGCCGGTGCCTGTATCGTGTTCGTGGAAGCCGGTGCCTGTATCATTATTTACATAACCCCTGCATCTGACTTTAATCAACTTTTATACAAAACTTCCGCATTGGTAGCAATGATAAATAAACAGTCGAGATCAGCAAGATATGAACTCCTCGCATATTATCAAGCTTTAGACGTTTGATGTTATTATCCTAAAATTCAGTTGAATAAAGCATCTGAAGTTGAGGATACGTGTTGTAACGTGAAAGATTAACATTAATATTTGCTTACGCAGACACGAACTCCTAACGTAAACCATTAACATTGCTATTTGCTCACGCAGACACGAACTCCTAACAAACTTTCAACTTACTGAAATATTTATCAAAGTTCCAGTTGATTGAAGCATGTAAAAGATATGTGTCTTTCAGAAACTTTAGCACAAAACGTTAACATTGTTCACCATGATGCGACCATTTTCTGCTTAAGCAGCGAAACAAACAAGACAGGAACTCTTAACATGTAAAGGCATAAACTGTAGGTCTATAGCCTGACATGTAAAGGCATAAACTGTAGGTCTATAGCCTGACATGTAACGGCATAAACTGTAGGTCTATAGTCTGACATGTAACGGCATAAACTGTAGGTCTATAGCCTGACATGTAAAGGCATAAACTGTAGGTCTATAGTCTGACATGTAACGGCATAAACTGTAGGTCTATAGCCTGACATGTAAAGGCATAAACTGTAGGTCTATAGCCTGACATGTAACGGCATAAACTGTATGTCTATAGTCTGACATGTAACGGCATAAACTGAAAGTCTATAACCTAACATGTAACGGCATAAACTGAAAGTCTATAACCTAACATGTAACGGCATAAACTGTAGGTCTATAGTCTGACATGTAAAGGCATAAACTGTAGGTCTATAGCCTGACATGTAACGGCATAAACTGTAGGTCTATAACCTAACATGTAACGGCATAAACTGAAGGTCTATAGAATGACATGTAAAGGCATAAACTGTAGGTCTATAGCCTGACATGTAACGGCATAAACTGTAGGTCTATAACCTAACATGTAACGGCATAAACTGAAAGTCTATAACCTAACATGTATCGGCATACACTTTAGATCTGTAGCCCAACATGTAACGGCATAAAGTTTAGGTCTATAGCCTAACATGTAACGGCAAAAACTGTGTTTCACTTGAATGCAGCAACTGATGTAAGAGATAAGTGACTGTCAAAAACATGAACCGTGTTGATGACCTCATGGCGACGGACATGTTACTTCTTTATCTCACCATATTTAAACAGCCAAGACAAGAAACTAAGTCGACATATTTTTTCAACTTAACTTCTTTTTAGCGAAGGTAAAGTACATGTTTTACTCACTCAGGTAATAAGGTGATAAAATATAATTAATTTTACCTAACTTGCATAGGTTTTGTGGAGATTATCAAGATTATTTGTGGAACAACCGGATTAAAATCAGATCTCCGCTGTCCTTCATGAAGATCTGACCACGACCGCTTCGGGGTCATCTTCTTGTGACATTTGATTTAACCAATGGAAAGTGAATCAAATTGTTCGGTACACATTGATGCTCTTCATCAACACTGCCCAGTCTCCAAACGTGAAGATATAAGACTTCATCTGATTGGCTGATAAAATTAGCGATTATGGTAATAACATAAATTACCAGAACATGACCCCTAAGTGGCCGCTGTCGGATTTTCATGTATAACAGTGGAGATCTGATTTTAATCAGATTAATTTGTGTAACGCTATCCCGATTATCTATCGTACTTGTTTAACTTTCGAATTTTGAATTTTATTTGAACACAAGTGAAAAATCACTAGCCACAGATAGTACGGAAAAAAAAAACTGATTTTTTTTTCCTGAATATCGTTTCAAAGTACAATTCCGTTAAGATCACTAAAGGTATTTTTTACAAACTTTATAACCTTTGGAGCAAATTATTGTGATTACATGTTTATAGTAAACAGCATTTTAGTTATTTTGTTGAGAAAATGCCTACAGAAATCTGGCCCAGGTCATCCATTTACTTTTTTAAGCTTACCGTCCATGTAGGTGGCTGGTCACGAGACCACATTGGCCACGTTCTATAGTTTAGATCATGGCGGAATGATTTGTGAAGATTCTCTCCAAAGCCGTAGATATTCTTGGATGGAAGTATCGTGCTGATTTGTAGAAACTGGTCAGAGAAGACGAAGCCTCTGACACTGGTGTCCCAGCTGTTTAGAAATACAAGTTATGTAAACAGGCATGCATGTATGGATGAATGGTTAGACGCATACATTCACAACAGAAATAGATAAGTCCATGCTCTCAACGAAAGCGTTCAAAGCGCTAAAACCACTTTTCCAAGGTTTCAGGTCTTGAAAAGTCAAATTCGCCCGGATTTGTGAATTGAAATAAAGCCATTTTCAAGTCTGATAATTTAAGTCAGGGGTCTCAAACACGCTACCCGCGGGCCGCATGCAGACCGCCAAGCCGTAAACTGTGGCCCGCAAAATGATTGGCATCAAAAGGTGTTACGATAGATAACAAAGGTGGTGTGGCCCTTGGGCCATCGAAAATATCCTCATGCGGCCCTCAGGGTGGTTTGAGTTTGAGACCCCTGATTTAAGTCTTGTGTGTTTACAATTCCCAGCATGCAATGTTATTTGTTCTTTAAGAATAACTTCAATAGGTTGATCTATATTATCTATTAATTACAAGATATCTACAAGATATATACATTGTTATGCATATTTAATCTGCTTTGTTTGTTAGTTTTTTATTTTATTTTATTACATGCTATTGTAATGTAACATTGTATGTTGGACTTAGCCTTGTCCAAAATTGAGTTCATTTTAGCTTAACCCAAATTGACTTTTTTATTTTAGTCATTGTAAACAACTAACACATATGTTACGACCCTGTAGTTAAATTACATGTGTCGTAAGATTTGAATTTTTTCTAATTCTTTCTATTTTATTTTTATTTCATTTCTATTTCATTTTTATATCATTAAATGTAATTATTATTATGATAATGATTATGTTCGCAGGGTCTGATATTTTGTTAGAAACATCGTGTTTATTTAAAACGTAAATGTGACTCGCGTAAGCACGATTTTTGCATGACGGTTTTTGTCGATTCAAGTAAACAGTCGGAAATAGCTATGTAAATGATTGGTTGTGACCACGGTCATTACTAATAATACTTGTTGACATTCTATACTACGTTGGCGATATTTCGAAATCGCTTGATTTCTTCGTGCTTGTACATGAAATAATGCATTAGTTTGCTTTAAAATACTCAGGCACCTGCGAACTAGTCTAGAGTCATATTTTAACATCTTAGAGAGTCACATCACAACATCAGTTTTCAATACCTTAAGAAGGTATTCTTTTGTGCTGGAAAGAGTTGTTCGTTCGTACGTATGAAGAATAACATGTGTTTTGTTATTGAGGATAGTTCTACTTCGTCTACCTTCTAAATAATAATTATTTTCCCTGGAGAACTACACAACTGGCTTTAGACAAAGACATTTGCTGAAATTATTTCTAAATTGGAACAGAACAATACAAATTGTGATTCACAGTGAAAATTCTGGACCCTTGTGTAAAACCTTCGTCTCACGTCATCATCCGCCATCTTGGAACGGAATTGAGATTCAGACTACGTCAATTTAAACTGTTTAGTCACAGGACTTATGTGTTTTCACAATATTAGGACAAATTTTTGGATCTTCTTCATAAATCGTAAGTCTTGTTTCATATTTTTACCTTTTCACCGTGTTTTCTAGGGAAATAAATTATTTTTGTTAAAATTTACAAAGCTTGTTGTAGTCACTCTTTTCTTTGTGTTACTTTAAACGAGCCGATACGTAACACATAGCTAAATTATTCTCTGTGTATGGGTTTAATATCAGGCTTGTTATTAATAGAAGAAGTAAATATGTTTATTTCGGTCTTTGTTTTGTAATTTCCTGAGTGTAATCCAGGTTATGGTCTTGATTTTGTAAACATCAGGATCATTCTAGTAGGTTAATTTCCATTAGGTAATGTTTTTTTTAGAAAATGCTAATTGTGACCTGAGGTCAAGTGTGTATGTATATATATATATATATATATATATATATATATGTAAATGAGAGGATTTTACCATTCGTGCTTTAAGTCTTAGCACAATCAAGATGTATTATATGTTGTGACCAGTAATTTTTGGCTGAATTTTATTTCTTCAAATTATTGAATTCAAGTCATTATTTTCTCTGGAAATATAAAAGTGATATGATAACATTCTTGGATAGAGACATTCACTGGAATTTATAGTGTATTCAAACCTGGATTTATATT